>PVKM010006391.1:30045-44533 GCA_004027735.1 Carollia perspicillata
CTCCACTTTTGTTCATGTCCATGGGTCATACATATAAATTCTTTGGCTTCTACATTTCCTATATGATTCTTAACCTCCCCCTGTCTATTTCCTATCTACCATTTATGCGACTTATTCTCTGTACCTCTTCCTCCCCTCTCTCCCCCCACTCCCCTGTTGATAACCCTCCATGTGATCTCCATTTCTGTGGTTCTGTCCCTGTTCTAGTTGTTGGCTTAGTTTGCTTTTGTTTTTGTTTTAGGTGTGGTTGTTAATAACTGTGAGTTTGCTGTCCTTTCACTGTTCTTATTTTTTATCTTCTTTTTCTTAGATAAGTCCCTTTAACATTTCGTATAATAAGGGCTTGGTGATGATGAACTCCTTGAACTTGACCTTATCTGAGAAGCACTTGATCTGCCCCTCCATTCTAAATGAAAGCTTTGCTGGATAGAGGAATCTTGGATGTAGGTCCTTGCCTTTCATGACTTGGAATACTTCTTTCCAGCCCCTTCTTGCCTGCAAGGTTTCTTTTGAGAAATCAGCTGACAGTCTCATAAGAACTCCTTTGTAGGTAACTGTCTTTTTTCTGGCTGCTTCTAAGATTCTTTCCTTATCTTTAATCTTGGCTAATGTAATTATGACGTGCCTTGGTGTGTTCCTCCTTGGGTCCACCTTCTTTGGGAGACTCTGAGCTTCCTGGACTTCCTGGAAGTTTATTTCCTTTGCCAGATTAGGGAAGTTCTCCTTCATTATAAGTTTTCTACTTGTTGCTCTTCCTCTTCACCTTCTGGTACCCCTATAATTTGGATGTTGGAACGTTTAAAGATGTTCTGGAGGTTCCTCAGCCTCTCCTCATTTTTTTGAATTCTTGTTTCTTCATTCTTTTCTGGTTGGATGTTTCTTTCTTCCTTCTGGTCCACACTGTTGATTAGAGTCCCAGTTTCCTTGTCATCACTATTGGTTCCCTGTATATTTTCCTTTATTTCACTTGGCATCCCCTTCATTTTTTCACCTAATTTGCGACCAAATTCAACCAGTCCTGTGAGCATCCTGGGGAGCAATGTTTTGAACTGTGCATCTGATAGGTTGGCTATCTCTTCATCGCTTAGTTGTATGTTTTCTGGAGCTTTGACCTGTTCTTTCATTTGGGCCATTTTTGGGGTCTCTGCGCACATATAAGGGGAAGAGCCTTAGGTGTTCACCAGGGCGGGGAAACCCACATCACTGCTTTGTTACGCTGTACGTGGGGAAGGGGTCAAGAGGAAACAATGGCTCTTGCTCCACCCTTTGCCGGATTTCAGTCACTTCTCCCACTACCCACAAGCAAAGTGGGCCCTTCTGGTGCTGATTCCTGGGTGGGTGGGCTTGTGTTATGTCCTGGGACTCTGTAGGTCTCTCCATCGAACTCTCCTGTGAGGCTGGGAGTTTCTCTCACTGCCGCCTCAACCCCCACAGGTGTTTTCAATCAGTGGTTTGAGGCTTTATTTCCCTGCGCTGGGGCCCTGAGTTGGGCAGTCTGTCTCGCTCCCCAGGTGTTCCTCCCAGTTTATCCACACATGAATGTGGGATCACCTGCTCCACCAGCTGCAGTCTTGCTTGCCCTACTCTACAATCCACCACTTTGCCATGAGTCCTCTCAGCCTGGCTGCCTGCCTCTGCCCCTCCTACCAGTCTGGATGAATGTTTCTTTAACCCTTGGTTGTCAGATTTCCATACAGTTCGATTTTCTGTCAGTTCTGATTGCTTTTTGTTTTTAAATTGTTGTTGTTCTTTTGGTTGTGCAAGGAGGCACAGTGTGTCTACCTACGCCTCCATCTTGGCCCAATTACACAAAGCTTTTAAAACAAACTCCCTACCGTCTGCACAAAATACTTCCTTGGGAATTCGGTGAAGTTCTGCAAGTTGGAGAAAAAGAGACAGACCCCTGACACATCAGAAGAGAGACATTTCCTTTGACTTTTTACTGGTTTGTTACCCAGTTGTTGGGTCCAGCTATATGAGACACTAGACTATAAAATCAAGGACCGCTCTACTGAAATGTGAAGATATACCCTTTCTAATTTTGCAGTTAAATATCTGACTGGCTTAGGTTGGCTCCTTTGCCTCTAACTCTGTCTTGCTATCTTACTTAGGCAAACAATCAAATCAGAGAATATTTTTATGACTGTCTTTGCAATCATGTAGTACTTTGCCCTTAAACTCAGGATAAAAGATTAAGATATGCACAAGGAATAAACATAAGGAAATGAAGCTTCAGTGTGTCTGCACAAAAGTACCATTCTGTAAAACTAAATATCAACAACTTTTTAAGAACATAGGGATGGCCAATAGACATATGTAAAGACCCAATGTTCACTAATCATCAGAGAAATGCAAATTAAAACCACAATGGGGCCCTGGCTGTTGTAGCTCAGAGGACTGAGCACAGGCCTGTGAACCAAAGGGTTGCCGGTTCAATTCCCAGTCAGGGCACATACCTGGGTTGTGGGTGAGGTCCCCAGTAGGGGGTGCTCAAGAGGCAACCACACATTGATGTTTCTTTCCTTCTTTTTCTCCTACCCTTCCCCCCTCTCTAAAAAAAAATAAATACAATCTTTTTTAAAAACCTGCAATAGGGTATCACCTCATACTTGACAGAATGGCTACCATCAATAAATCTACAAACAAGTGTTGGTGAGGATGTGGAGAAAAGGGAACCCTTATGTACTACTGGTGGGAATGCAGTTTGATGCTGCCACTATGGAAAAGAATATAGAGGTTCCTCAAAAAATTAAAAAAGAACTGCCTTATGACCCAGCAATTCCACTTCTGGGCATATAACCGAAGAAACCCAAAACATTAATTTGAAAGTGTATATGTACCCCTATATTCACTGCAGTGCTATGTACAATAATCAACATATGAAAGCAAACCAAGTGCCCTTCAACAGATGAGTAAATGAAACAGTTGTGGTACATATATACAATGGAATATTACTCAGCCATAAAAAAGAATGAAATCTTACCACTTGCAACAACATGGATAGACCCAGAGGATATTATGCTAAGTGAAATAAGCTAGAAATAGAGAAAGACAAATACCATATGATTTCACTTATGTGTAGGATTTAAAGAACAAAAATAAATGAACAAAAAAACTGAAATAGACTCACAGATACAGAAACAGACTGATGGTTGCCAGAGGGGGAGGCAGGTTGGGGGACTGGTTGAAAAAAGTTGAGGGGATTAAGAAGTACAAATTGGTCGTCACATGATAGTCACAAAGATATAAAATACAACATAGAAAATGTAGTTAATAAAATTCCAATAACTAGTATGGTGCCAGGTGGGTACCGGAAATATTGGGGGGAACACTTCATAAAGTATATGATTATCTAACTATATTGTACACCTGAAACTAATACAAAATAATACAGAATTTAAACTGTAAGTGAAAAATAAAACTTAAATTTAAAAAACATTTTAGAATTTTGTTTTAGAAATAACATTTTGCATCATACATTCCAGAACACCTACTTTATTGATAGGACAAGAGAAACACAACTAGAGAAATTAATTGTCCAAAGGGTTCTAAAATGTATGAGTTTTTTGTAAAATATATTTTATTGATTATGCTATTACAGTTGTCTCATTTTTTTCTCCCCTTTATTCTCCCCTGCCATGCACCACCACTTCCCACCGTCATCCCCCGTCACCACTGCTTAGTTCATCATGTCAATGGGTCATACATGTCAAGTTCTATGGCCTCTCCAATTCCTATACTGTTCTTAACCTCGCCTTCTCTATTTTGTACCTACCATTTATTCTTCTTATTCCCTGTACCTTTTGCCCCATTCTCCCTCCTCCCCTTTCCCATTGATAACCTTCCATGTGATCTCCATTGCTGTGATTCTGTTCCTGTTCTAGTTGTTTCCTTAGTTTGTTTTTTGTTTTAGGTTTAGTTGTTGAGAGTTGTGAGTTTGTTGTCATTTTTTTGTTCATAGTTTTTATCTTTTTTCTTAGATATGTCCCTTTAACATTTCATATAATAAAGGCTTGGTGATGATGAACTCCGTGAACTTGACCTCATCTGGGAAGCACTTTATCTGCCCTTCCATTCTAAATGAAAGCTTTGCTGGATAGAGCAATCTTGGATATAGGTCCTTGCCTTTCATGACTTTGAATACTTCTTTCCAGCCCCTTCTTGCCTGCAAGGTTTCTTTTGAGAAATCAGCTGAGAGCCTTATGGGAACTCCTTTGCAGGTAACACTCTCCTTTTCTCTTGCTGCCTTTTTTTTTTTAAAGATTTTATTTATTTATCTTTAGAGGGGAAGGGAAGGAGAGAGGGAGAGAAATATCAATGTATGGTTGCCTCTTGTGTGTCCCCCGCTGGGAACTGGCCTGCAACCCAGGCATGTGCCCTGGCTGGGAATCGAACCGTGATCATTTAGTTCGCAGGCCCATGCTCGATCCACTGAGCTACGTCAGCCAGGGCCTCTTGCTGCTTTTAAGATTCTCTCCTTATCTTTAATCTTGGCTATGTAATTATGATGTGCCTTGGTGTGTTCTTCCTTGGGTCCAACTTCTTTGGGACTTTCTGAGCTTCCTGGACTTCCTGGAAGTCTATTTCCTCTGCCAGATTGGGGAGGTTCGCCTTCATTATGTTTTCCATTTCTTGCTCTTCCTGTCCTCCCTCTGGCACCCCTATCATTCAGATGTGGGAACACTAAAAGTTGCCCCAGAAGTTCCTAAGCCTCTCATTTCTTTGAATTCTCATTTTTTCATTCTGTTCTGGTTGACTGTTTATTTCTTCCTTCTGCTCCAAACTGTTTATTTGACTCACAGTTTCCTTCCTTTCACTGTTGATTCTCTGTATATTTGCCTTTATTTCACTTTGCATAGGCTTCACTTCTACCTCCATTTTGTGTCAATACTCAATCTTCTTGTGAGCATTCTGATGAGCAGTGTTTTGAACTCTGCATCTGATAGGTTGGCTATCTCCTCATTACTTAGTTATTTTTCTGGAGTTTTGGTCTATTCTTTCATTTGGGCCACATTTCTTTGTTTCAGTACACCTGCTGTGCAGTAAGGGGCGGAGCCTTAGGTATTCAACAAGGCAGAGCAACTGAAGGTTGCTGCGTTGTGGTGCTGTATGTGGGGGAGGGGTCCGTAAAGGAACAATGATGTTTGCTCAGCTCTCAGCCAGCTTTCAGTTACTTCCCCTGCTTCTCACAAGCAACTTGGGCTCTTCTGGTGCTGAGTCCCAGGTGTGTCAGCTTATATATGTTCTAAGACCCTGTGGGTCTTTCCAACAAACTCCCCTGTGAGGCTGGGAGTTTCTCCCGCCACCACAATTCCCACAGGTTTTTATAGCCAGAGGTTTTAAGGCTTTATTTCCCCATGGGCTGTGCAGTTTGTCTCGCTCCCCAGTTGTTCCTCCTGGTTTATCCAAATGCAAAAGTGGGACTGCCCACTTTGCAAGCCACCACCTCTCCCACCCTGTCCTCTAGCCACCACCTTGCCATGTGTCCTCTCTGCCCACACTGCCTGTCTCCGCCCCTCCTACAGGTCTGGATAGATGTTTCTTCTTTAACTCCTTGGTTGTCAGACTTCTATACAGTTCGATTTTCTGGCAGTTCTGGTTGTTTTTGTTTTTAAATTTGTTGCTGTCCTCCTTTTGGTTGTGTGAGGAGACAAAGTGTATCTACCTACGCCTCCATCTTGGACAGCAGTCCTGATCATTTTCTAGTAAATAGCTAATCTGGTTAACAATTTAAAAGCACAAATTATCTACATTACTTTTAACGTTGCCCTGACTGGCATTGTCCATGGACCAAAAGGTCATGGGTTCGATCCCCAGTCAGGGCACATGCCTGGGTTGCAGGCTGGTCCCTTACTGGGAAGCATGCAAGAGGCAACTGATTGATGTTTCTCTCACACGTCAATATTTCTCTCCCTCTCTTTGTCCCACCCTTCCCTTCACTCTAAAAATAAAATAAAATATTTTCTAAAAAATGAGTTAATTACTTTTAATATTAACTTATAACATATGAAAAATGAGATGACTATATAAATAAGAAAAATCCTTCCTTTTGGAAAGCAATTTTCACTGGTAACGTGCATCTAAAGTCATAAAAATGTTCATGATCTTATTTCAACTCAAATGGCATTTCTGAGAATTTATCTTAAGGAAATCATCGAAATGTGAGCTCCATGAGGGCAAGAACTTTACAGTGGTATGTAGATCTCTCAGGTATTTTAAAGAACAAATGAAATAATCTTGAACTTCAGAAATAGTAGGAACGAACATGTTCATCTAGATTGTTTCTGAATTTGTTATTTTTTTAAGCCAACATTAGGGGATAAATGGTCAAGAAAATTACAGCACAACAATCTGATTAACTATAAAGCATCATTTCAAATTATAAATATCAACAAAATAATCTAGAAATATTTCACCCAATGTTATGTCAAAAAGTGGATTATAAAAATGCAACATCTAAAACATAACATAGGAGAAAATCTAGGTGATGTTGGGTATGAAAATGAGATTGCAGATATGAAAACAAAAACATAATCCATGAATGGAAAACTGGTGAGTCTTATTAAAATTAAAAACCTCCTCTCTGTGAAAGACACTGTTAAGAAAATGAAAAACAAGCCACAGACTGAGAGAATACTTGGAAAACACATATCTGATAAAGGACCTGTATCTAAACTATACAAAGAACTCTTAAAACTCAGCAAGAAAACTCAATTAAAAAATGGACGAAAGATTTGAACAGACACCTCACCAAGGAAGACATATGATGGCAAACAAGCATATGAAAAGTTACTAAACATCATTCATCGTTAAAGAATTGCAAATCAAAACAAGATTATCACTACATACCTACTTGAATAGTTCAAGTTTTTTTTTTAAACTTAATATCAAATATGCTGTAAAGGTGTGGTGCAATAGCACTCATTCAGTTTTGGTAGGAATGTAAAATAGTATAGCCACTTAGGAAGGCAGTTTGATAGTTTCTTAAAAACCTAAACATAGTCTTACCCTAAGATCCAGCAATCACACTCCTGGGTATTCACCCTATAAAGTTAAAAACTTGAGAGTCACACAAAAACCTCCACATGGATGTTTATACCAGCTTTATTCATAATTGCCTAAAACTGAAAGCAATCAAGATGCCCTTTATATGTAAATGAATAAACAAACTGTAGTACATCCAGACAGACAATGGAATATTTGGCTATAAATAAAAATGAGCTATTCACCCTGGCCAGGTAGCTCAATTGGTTACAGCATCCTGATACACCAAGGTTACAGGTCTGATCCCTGGTCATACAAGAATCAACCAATGAGTACATAAATAAGTGAAACAACACATTAATGTTTCTCTCTCTAAAATCAATAAACAAAATTTTTTTTAAATGAGCTATCAAGCCACAAAAAAGAGGGAACCTTAAATACATATTGCTAAGGGAATGAAGCCAATATGAAAAGGCCATATACTGTATGATTCCAATTGTATTCCATTGCAGAAAACACAAAGATCGGTGTGTTGCCAGGGGCCTGGAGGGAGGGAGGGATGAGTAAGTGAAGCACAGGGATTTGGGGGACAGTCTGATTATTCTGTATGATAATGAAATGAGTGCACGATGCATTTGTCAAAACCTACAGAACTGTACAGCACAAAGAGCAAACAGTAATGTATGCGAATTTTTAAAAAATCAGTTAGTACATTCGAGGAATCCCAGACTGTGGTAAGAGAATCTAACTGTATTTCACATGTATTTCAAGCAACCTCACTGAAGTGGATGGGGGGAGGAAGCACAGACCTAAGTAACTGGAAATGAATGAATTCTGCAAAGCTAAAGGCAAAAGGGACTGTATGCAAGTGCTGTACTCATCAATAAACGTATTTTCCACAGGGGTACACATTGCTATACATGTATATTGGAACTGAACAATTACGTAAATAAATGGTGGATGTGGGAAGCCAGGTTTCTCACTGTGTGGAAATGTACACATCAGCAAGGAGCGGGGTTACAACATCCATATGGTAATGCAGCAAAGCCATGGACATCAGTAAGAACTCACGTTTAACTTAACACAGATACAAATGGTTACATACAGAAATATTTATAGATATATGTACATGGTGGGGCAAAAGTAGGTTTACAGTTGTTCCTACGGAAAACTATAATAATTAATAAATAATAACAAGAATAAACTCTGTGTTTCCTGTACTCACAACTGTAAACCCACTTTTGCCCCACCCTGTACACTTCTCATATACCAGGAGTTAATTCTCACACACACTTCTTTGCTCTGTTAGCTGAGAGCACTGAAAAGAAACTATACCCTAGAAACAACAACCACACCTAGAGTTCAGGTCTTAGTTTTTAATACCTTTCTCTAATAAAAAGAAACAGCCCTTTGGAGAAATGGCTGATTCTAGGACTGGGGCAGGAAATACCTGGATGAGCCTTGATCATTTTGTAATTCCATAAAGTGAGGAAGTACTCAAAAACAAAACAAAACCAAAACACACACTGATGGGGACACGGTAAAAGGGCACAGGAGCCAACTGAAAGGGCTACCAATGGCAAAAGCTAGAACTAATGGAGCAACAAAATAAAGTAGCACTATCACAGTACACATCCCAAAGTGCAAAATAAATATCCATGAGCCCATACTGACACACATGACTGAACAAATGAATACATGAGCGGAAGAGACGTTCTTCTACGCTGAATCCCAAAACAATTACATAGATACTACACTTGAAAGGAGGGGAGCACAAACCCCAATCCTTAAGTGTGGGCTGCTCAGTGACTCCTATCCAAAGGGTACAGTATGAACAGGAGGGAGGGGACAAGGAGAATAACTTCACAGTGGAGAGACCTGACAAACACTACTTCAGCCAGATGGTCAAGATCAACGGTAAGTCAGAAATCATGATGACAATGTGTGTCCTTGCTCTGAACAAATGAAAATGGTACTTCACCTCTGTGATCTTCCTCCCAAATAAACTAAACCCCAGTCTAATCACGAAAAAAATCTGACAAATTCCAATAGTCAGGCATCCTATAAGATACCTGACCAGTACTCCTCAAAACTGTCAAGGTCATCAAAAAACATGGAAAGACTGACAAGCTGTCACAGCCAAGATGAGCCTAAGGAGACCTGACAACCAAATGTAATATTATCCTGGATGGGATCCTGGAACAGAAAGACATTACAAAGGATAAAAACTAAGGAAATCCCAATAAACTAAGGGCTTAGTTAATAATAATGTGTCAACATTATCGTGTATGGTGGGAATGGGAAAGAATATATGGGAACTCTCTGTACTATCCGATTTTTCTGTAAATCTAAAACTGTTCTAGAAAATAAATCAATTAAAAAATAGATTATAAGCTGTACATAAAAGTACGACTTCAACTTCATAAAAAATGTGTAAATAAAAGACAGCCAAAACACCAAAAGTAGTTGTGTTGCGGCAATAAGATGACAGGTTAATATTCTTCTCCTCTTCCTTGGTCTCCAAATTTTCTCTAACATATTTGTTACTTTTATAACTTAAAAAATGAGTTTTATACCACCACACACCTACTAGAATGGCCAAAATCCAGAACAATGACACCAAATGCTGACAAGGATATAGATTAAAAGTAATTCTCATTCACTGCTGGTAGGAACATAAAATGGCACAGTCATTTTGGAAGACGATCTGACAGTTTCTTACAAAATTAACATACTCTTGCCACATGATCCAGCAATTGTACTCCTTGGTATTTGGCCAAAGGAATTGAAAACATGTCCACACAAAAACCTGCACACAGCTGTTTACAGCAGCTTTATTCAGACTCTGAAACTTGGAAGCAGCCAAGATGTTCTTCAGTAGGTGAATGAATAAATGAACTCTGGTACATCCAGACAATGGAGCATTATTCAGCACTAGAAAGAAATGAGCTATCAAGCCATGAGAACACATGAGGGAAACTTTAACGTGTTTACCAAGTTACAGAGGACAGTTTGAAAAGGCTATACACTTTATGATTTCCACTGTATGACAATCTGGAAGAGGCAAAACCAGGGAGACGGTAAACAGACCTGTGGAAGCCAGGGCTTGGGGAGGAGAAAGAAGGAATAAGCAGAGCACCAGAAGTTTTTAGGACAGTGAAACTACTCTGCGTACTATAATGGTGGATACATGTTATTATAAATTCGTCCACACAGAATATATAATACCACGAAAAAACCCTAAACTACAGACTCTAATGACAATGGTGTGTCAGTGTAGGTTCATCAAGGGTAATAAATGTACCCCTCGGGGAGGGGCTATTTATAATGGGGGAGGCCATGCATGTTGGGGGGACAGGAGGCGTGTGGGAAACCTCTGTGCCTTTTGCTTATTTTTGCTGTGAACCTAAAACTACTCTAAAAAAAGAAAGCCTGTCAAATTTTAATGTATTTTAAAAATTAAAAATGAAATATATGTATATACACATATGCGTGTATGTATACTTCAAAGTGGATCTACCTGTTGTCAAACACTAAAATTCACGATTCCTTAGTGAACAATTCAAAACAAGATAGAGTAAGCTATTTTTCTGCCATGAAAATCAAACCAAGATCGGAAATCTTCAAATCAGAAAAATGCCATAGCTTTAAACAGTTAAATAGTATCTTATTTTTAGTTAGGAAACTAGATTCACAAAATAATTTCACTAATTGCCACTTATCCCTATTTCTTTCCCTGTCCACCAACTAAAAAAACAAGAAATACCTGGCCTCTCTTCAGTTATGATTTAATGTAACCATTTTCCAGCCTGTGTTCAGGCTGGAAAATGCTAAATAAATACAATTGAGAAGAAAACTACTATTAATCCAAGTTGTATGTTCTCAAAATTACAAATAGTTTGCTTTCTCTTCTTGATTTTTTAAGACCATTGCCATATACTGTAAAAATTCTGACAGACTATTCTTTACCAGGAAAAGAGAATATAAAAAAGTAAGGTATCTTGACTCAAACTATAGCCAAAAAATAAAAACAAAAAAAAATTCATCTTATTCTAAGCCTCATCTTTAGCAAATGAGGGGAAACAAATGTCAACTACATGTAGACTAGGTTAAATGATTTCCAGCCATAGTTCACAAACTTTTGGTGACTTTTTTTAAATATCAAAAGCAAAATCAATGCTTATACCAATATTTAAACCACCTACATCTAGAAATTTAACACTGAGCAAAGGAGAGTATTAATAACAATGAAGTATGGCCCCAGCAGGGCTGAGAGACTTCGGAACTATGTCAATTAGCATCCGGTACTCCCCAGGAGGAAAAAAGGAATAAACAACTTGTTCAAGGAGCTGCTTACCATCACTCCAACTTGTTACCCTTGGCTGGGTGTTCCAGGGACAAAGAATGCTGCCGGCAGCAGGAAAAGTACAAACAGGCTCATCTGTCTTTCAACCTTAAAACCTCCAGCTCGAAGCAACAAGGGTTTATTACTTGGGAAGAAGGAATGCTGGATTCCTCAAACCTTTAATTCCAAGGCAATCAGTTTACAGATATAATCTACACAGGTAGATTTACTTCTAAATAAATGAATCATATTTGCCATTCAGTAAAAAAGTATACTAAGGCTTAAGGCTTTAAAAATTTTTAAAATAAATATAAAATTACATTCAGGCTTTTTAAAAGAAAAGTCCATTTGTTTTAATCATCTGTAAAGCCAATTTAAGCACTGGTCACCAAGAATAAAAACAAACTGGTTCGTTTCCCTCCTAATACAATACAAAATTCCAGTCTTAGCATTTTGAAACAGCCTCCCATATTAAAATTAATAAGCCTACAAATCTGTGTGCTAGGGTGCCGGGACACACCTAGTTTACATCTGTTGTCCTGGCATAATTAATGGGCCCCTTTCATTTTCAGAAGTGTCGATAAGCTACAGAGTTCTCCTAATTTCAGTACATTTTGTGTCTGGAAGATTTCTGTTAGGATGCACAGCCTTGGGCACTTGCATTTACTGGTGTAGATAACTAAGGGCAAAGAAGTGCTTAGGGGACTTGGAGAACTGCTCTGAGTTTGTTCATCCAGTGGGGTGGGGAGCTGGGTGCCATCTTCACTATCTCACCCTCCCGAGGGTCTATTCCAGTATTGACACTGGCTGTTATCTGCTGCATTCCCCACCAAATCATAAATTTCCCAAGGGCAAGGACTGTTACATATCATTCGGCTTCCTATCCCCGATATCTAATCCTGTGTTGGTCATGTAGTAAGCACTCATGACACATTTTCCCTGAATGAATGAAAAAACATTAAGGCTAGGAAACAAACATAATAATGGTTTCTCCTCATGCACTTGCATAATCTCATTCCTTATTTTTAACATTTATACTAGTGTCACTATTTAAAGGGAAATATTAAAAACATCATGCAAGCGCTATACTTTCAAACTTTAATATTAGCGATCATTTTGTTTTCTTTTATGGGAAGTAGCAGAAATAATGCTTAAGAGTAAAACCTGGCACGTAATTATGTAAGCAGTTTCAAAGGAAAGTACGTTTCTTATCCAAATATATTGGAAAGTAAATTGTTTCATTAATTTTTATATATAACACTAATCCTAAGAATAGCATTATAAGGAGAATAAGAAATAAGTATGTTGACATTTAAAAAGCAAGTCGTTATTTCAAGTGAATTTTGGGAATAATCTACTGTAATTACACAGTTTCGTACCATGAAAACTAAACACACCACACTTAACGAAAAAATGTCAACACAATGGATTTCCTCATATGATAGAGGCTAAAGAATCGCCAGTAAGGTCTCACAAGGTTCTAATACTAAAACTATAAAAATATTAATTTACTTCGTTTTGATAAGATTTATTTTTCAATTTTTGTCTTTAAAAACTTGATCAGCACATAACGACTCTATGGTTCCATTCAAATGTAAGTCTGGATGTGAAAATGGGTTACTTTATACTGTGGGATAATAAATGTTAACTATGGGTGAGAGAGCTACTAACAGCCATAACAGTGTCCCTAACCTGTCTTACTCACTTCTCTCCTATGTACAACCTTAGTTGGCGAGTCAGGTAAATTACCAAAGAAGAAATTTCACTTTTTAAATTTCTACTTCCCTACTATTTCTGAATTACTATATATTGTGATTAAAAGAATGATTCCTTGTGTGATCTGATAAGTTTGTTCTGGGGTGACAGCCTGCACCCTGAATCTCAACACCCATTTCCTAAGTATTCGTTTAGCCTTTGGAGGTATTTTAAATTGGTGTGAAGACAACTGTTAATCTATCACTACTACTAAAAAAAACAAAAACAAAAACAAAAAACCAACAAACCAGTTCAAAATACCATCCTCTGTGAAAAACAGTCTTTAAAAATTAATAATGAGATATACTTTTGAAGGGATATGGTCCTTTGTCAGTCAGATGTCATCCTTCAATTCAAATGTAGGCAATTTCTTTTGGAGGTAAGGAACAGAGACTGCAGTTTCTGTAAACTGTAGTCTATTTCAACATACTGAACAAGAAGAAAGGTTACGTAAGACCTTTTCTGAATCCCCAATATAAAAGACAAACTGGATAGGACAGAGAAACCTAGAATAATCTATCAGCCCATAACTCATAAATGGAAACTTCAGTGTCATATTTCCTTAGATTCAAAACACCAGCTAAAGAAACTCTTTACCAGCCCTGGCTGGTGTGGCTCACTTGGTTGGAGCATCTTCCCACAAACTGAAAGGTCACAAGTTCAATTCCCATTTAGGGCACATGCCTGGGTTGTGGGTTCAGTTGGGTTTGGTCCCTGGTTGTTAGGGCACCTACAATGTCAGCAATCAATGTGTCCCCCCCTGTGCAGGGGGGTGTGGGCTCCACCCACAGAGGGCCCGCCCCCCTCCATGGATGAGAATAATTCTACCAAGACATGATCTGCTTCGGGAGGAAAGGTAGCCAGTCTCTCAAAAGAGAAGGGCCTTGAGCCTGTTCCTCAGTGGGCTTTTATTGGGTTCAATTTGCACAGGAATACAGGTAAAACTCATCAATCACTATCAGACAGTAAAGATCAAACAATAGATAACATTTAGCCCTGGCTGGTGTAGCTCAGTGGATTGAGCACAGGCCTGCAAACCAAAGGATCGAGGTTCGATTCCCAGTCAGGCACATGCCTGGGTTGCAGGCCAGTTCCCAACCCAGCAGGGGACACATGAGAGGTAACCATACATTGATATTTCCCTCTCTCCTTTCCTTCTCCTCTAAAGATAAATAAATAAAATCTTTAAAAAAAATAGATAACATTCAAAGAACTATGAGGGCTTATTCTGAGTCAGGGTCAGATAGCTAAAAGGCCATAAAACTTTGGGAAACAAACTCATTTTATGCCTGGACCCTTATCAGAAAACTGAGGGCATTCTTAGCAAAGCAGGTTTCACAGGATTGTATGCATTCTTAGGTCTGATTGCCTAGGAAACTGCCCGTTCCAGCACAGGGCCACACC
>PVKM010006392.1:0-44446 GCA_004027735.1 Carollia perspicillata
TGTTAATTTCATCTAGTATTTTTTTTCATCTCAGATATTGAAATTTTCATCTCAAGATGTTCTCTTTAGGCTTTTCTTATATTTTCTGCATCTCTAACATTTTTAATATGTTGAGTAGTTACAAAAACTTGTTGACTATCTTTGTCTGCTAATTCTAAGATTTGGGTCAGTTCTGGATCTACTTTGATAGATTTTTCTCCATATTACAGGTCTATTTCCCTATGTCTTTGCATGTCTAATCATTCTCCATTGGATGCAGATATTCTGTTTTGTGTTCTGGCATGCAGTTTAGTTGGAAACTATTTCATCCTTTTGAGTCTTGTCTTTAAGGTTTTTAGGTGGGATAGCATTTAGTCTCAGGCTGATTTTGCCCATGTTTGAGGCATGACTCTGCTGGGTACTCTGTCCAGTTCCCTGTGAATTACGAGGTTTTCAAGTCTGGCTTGTGGGAATAGCTAACCCACAGCTGCTGCCCAGCATGAGCCCTGAGTGTTCCAATCCTGTGGGGTGTTTTATGCCCCTAGCTTGGGGGCAGTACACACACTGATCAGTGTTCTCCTGAAGCTCAAGGGGCACCCTCTGCAGATCCCTGTGCATCTCCCCTCCAGTACTCTGTCCCACAAATGCTGGCTGCCTTTATTTCCCCCATCTCTTGATTCTTCCTCCTAAATTCAGGGAATCCATCAGGCTCCAGCTGCCACTGCTTGGCAACTCCCTCAAGGCAGTAAGCTGGGGAAGTCATGTAGTTCGCCTCATGTTTCCCGTCTCTCAGACACTGCTCTCTTTCATTACCAGATACTCTGGTGTCCTAAAAACCATTGATTCTTTTATTTTGTCCATTTCTTTTGGTTGTTTCAGATGCAAGACTAAATCTGGCCCCTGTCATTCAATCTTAGCTGAAAGTGAAACTCATTTCATTGTTGATTAATAATATATTTGGAATTTTTCTTCTACTTTATTTAATGCTTTTTATTTTTCCTGAGTTTTCTATTTTTGTATATATTTCCCCCCTCATTCTTATGGCAGTAGTCAAATATTGCACTTATCAAGTGCTTATGATATGCCAGACCCTGGGCTATGTGTTTTGCATGAATTTCCACAGTGACCTAAGGAGGTAGTTATTATTAACATGCTTCTTTTGCATATAATGAAAATGAGTCACAGAGCTTTTAGTGACCTTCCCCAAGGTGACATACTGGGGTTTACTTCGAAGTCTTTCTCTAAAGCCTGTGCTTTTTCTCCAAAGTACTGCCCTACCACCTGCGGAAAGCTAATGTGGCTATATTCTAAGTATGCTAATTTATGCATTTGTTACGCTAATGGGATAGTTCCTTTGGATTCAGTGGTCAGTGATTTGGTTCTCTCAGTAGTAGAAGAGGCTTATTCTCTTACTAGTGCAGATTGTACAGGTTTAGCACTGAAGAGCAAGGCGTTCTGAAATATGTTTACTCATTTACTCACTAGCGTCTTCTGGATTTGTGCTAGGCTCCAGAGCGAAGACTGTCAATGGCAGGATAAGCCTTCAAGAAATCAGAAAATGAATAGACAATAAAAATTCAGCAGGGTAATCTCTGTTGGACTTTCAGAGATAAAGCACTAGCTTTCCGTGCAAAGACAGGTAACACGATTCCTCATCCACCAGTGAAGAGCAGCCTGGCAGACACTCTTGAAATCCCCTCGGCCGCTCCCTGCCCTGCTCAGTGCTGGTGTCCCAACTGTAGGGTAACTGAGCCTTTTAGGGAGTGTCCTCTGTCAGCCCTGCTGTGCTTGCCGCTGGAGCCGTACCATGTTGTAATGGGATTGTCGACTTCATGCCATTAAACACTTATTTGTTCATCCTGAAATGTACCTGAGCTGGTAATGTCACAAAACAGTAATCCGTCGGAGGTAAGGGCAGTGAAATTTCGTTTGAAAAAGCAGTGTAGCAGCACGGTGTGTCATGCACCTCATTAATGAATTCTGAGCGTGTTTGAATCTTTGAATTTTCTGGTATAATTTTAAATGAAAGCATCTTTCAGAGCAAGGGAAATATGGAAGGCTCGGAAAGCCTTTAGGTTTCTCAAAGTCACTGCTGTGCACTGTGCTGGTTAGGCACAGCCTCACAGACAAAGATGGAAATGCAGAGCAAGCCCAAAGGCCCAAGGCTGCTTCCCGCTGGGGCTGTCACGAGAACAAATGGAAGAAACAGGAAGTCTGTGCCACGTGGTGGGACTGAGGCCAGAAAATCCAACAGATATAATGCATTTATGTCTGCTTCACAAATGGCGTGTTAGACATTTGCTATAGAGAATGGCCTTGGGATTTGAAATATCTCTTTCTGAAGAAACAAAACATTTTTGAGAAAGATTATTATTAAGAAATATCATGCTTTCTATTATGAGGAAAAGATAAGCATTGTGATTTATAGACACTGTATTCCTTCAGCAAGCCAGGGATGTAAGAAAAATATGTTTTTCTGCATTCGGTAAGCATATGGAAGGCACGGTGGATATCAGAAATTGTGATAGGTGTTAGGGGTGAGGATGGGATTGAGTAAGGTACACAGTTGAGCCTGAGATTTGACAAGAGATATGTAAAAATGTATATATAGTAATTGAGTGGTATACAAAACGTATGAGTGCAGAAGCACGCAGTACTGCTTGGGAGAGTAAGAAGGCTTTGCAGGAGAGGTGAGTTTTGAACTGAGCCTGCAGGATGTTTAAATGTTTTCTGGTGAGAGTAGGGCAATTTGGAAAGACAGCAGCACATACAAAGGCACGGAGACCAGAAACTAACCCACAGCTCTGGCAGGAGATGGTGAGTGATCTGCTCACCTGTGCTGCAGATGACTAGAGGTAACACAAGAGAAGACTATGGGGGCGAGGTTGGGGAGGACATTGGACATTATCCCGTGGATTGAAAGTAGGCGCAGGTTTGTGTTTAGGAAGACAAGTCTGCAGGTAGCGTGGGTTAGCACGCTATGTTCCATGAATGGAAATGGAAGAGGGACTAGAAGTGCACGGAGACTGGAAGCTTTGATGGGCCTGGAAGATGCAGGGTGGCTCTGCTTACATGCTTGGTGCCTCATGTGGAGTGGCTGGAATGACTAGAATCTAGCTGAAGTTCTCTCTCTCTCTCAACCTCTTTCTCTTTCTCTGTGCCCTTGAGCTCTTGGGCATTCAGTTGTCTGGTGCAAACCTCATTACGCGGTGGCTGGATCCGTGGAAGGAAAAATGAAAGCTGCAAGACCCCTGAAGGTCTAGAGACAGAAGTCACACAGCATGACTTCTGCCATTTTTCTGTTGACTAAGGAGAGTCATAAGCCTCCATTGATTCAATGGGAAGGAAACAGACTATACCTTCAGCGGGAGAAGCAACATGCATGTATAGGAATGGGAGGGACTGTTGGTGGCCATCTTTGCAGACAGTCTACCCCAGGAAGAGGGAGCAGTATTTATGATGGACCTCTCTGTTCACTGTAAAGAAGACGAGGTCAGGGTCAGCTACTGAGGATAGAGGGGCAAAGGGAGGTTTGGTGACCTGGGGAGGGTGAGGGGATGGCTAAGGGCATGGGACAGGGACTCCTAGAAGGTACAGAGCTGTGCTGGAGACCATTACCACACATGGGGGGAGATCACCTCCAGCAGCAGCCCCAGGGGCAAAAGTGAGAAGGACATGTAAGGAATCAGACCCGGAGAGAAAAGAAGTTCTCTCAGCTCACTCAGTTAGACAGTGCAGAGCCAGGAGTGAAGCCCAGGTCCCCCCCACAGGAAGTTCTGAGATTGTTGTGCAGTGTAAGAAGTTTCCTCTGCTGTATACAGATCTCATCGCTGCTGCTGCGCACTTCCGACTGCCGAAGACTGGAGAGAAGGTGGGCTCAAAGGAAGAGGGTACAGAGAGGAGTTGTGTCTTTCTGGAACACTGGCTCCTAGAATTCAGTTTGACCCAACATTTATTGATCTTGCCCACAGTGTCTCCCAGTCTAGAAGGAGACAAACATTCTAAGAATTAACTCCAACACAATATGGCCAGGTAGCAATTGACAAATATACCAAGATGGGGCAAGGTCAGGAACTGACATTCACTTTGTACTTCCATTGACAGGAACTGTGTCAACTTCGCACTTGGAGAGATACTTAAAGCAGGAAGACAAGTTAGGAGGTTAGTGTCTCAGATTAAAGAATTTGAGAGACCTGACCAATAAGGCTCAGTTGGCTGGGTGTCACCCTGCAAGTGAAAGGTTGCTGGTTCGATTCCCAGTCAGGGCACATGCCTGGGTTGAGAGTTCAGTTCCCGATAGGGGCGCAGCTGAATTATGCTTCCCTTCCACATCTATGTTTCTTTCACTCTCTGTCTCCCTCCCTTTCACTCTCTCTTCAATAATTAAATAATTAATTAAACAAACAAACAAATAAATAAATAAATAAGTTTTTTTAAAAAAGAAGAATTTGAGAACATCTTAAACCAAACAACTTGTATTTCTTGGCTTCTTTCTGAGGAGAAGGCAGTAGGGAAATAGTAAAGTCTAAGACTTCAGACTACCCCCATTATTATTTCTTTTAGAAAAATTACTGTGAGGGCAGTGGAGAAGATTGATTGGGTAGGGGAGATGCTCAAGGAGGAAACCAGTTCAGAGACCAGTGTATGAGATGAAGAGTTTGAATTCTTCTTGCCCCATCTAGTATTTTTTAACTTTTTAATCAGCACCCCTCCCCACCCACCACTGAAATGTAGGCACACCGCCTGGCAGTGGTGTACCCCACTGTTCTCTTGAGTGGATTAAATCAAATAGGACTGTTTAAAGAATTATTGCTTTAGAAAAAGCAGGACAAGAGAGCGAAGTTGATACAGGAGCCCTTCACCTCCCCTTCCAGGACCCGTTTCGCAGTCCCAGCTGCTCTCCCGCCGCCCCGCCCCCGGCAGTCTCCCCGTTCCTCTTTCAGGGAGTTTTAGGGACTGTCCACTGTGGGCCAGATGCTGCCGAGCACTAGGGAAACAACTGGACGAGATGGAATTTTGGATAAAGCTGAAGGGTTTTCTAGTTAGAAGGTTATGGGGGTAGGGAGACTTTTATTTTGGGGAAAAACCTACCTAAATAACCCTTTAAATAATGTTATGAAAGCATCCTCTTACCCCATCTCATGGATGTCTTTTTGAGGGTTTGATATGACTTTTTTAAAAAAAATCCCTGAAATACACAAAGAACTGGATGTGCAGAATAAAATAATTTCCTTTTTTTTTCTTCAGGACAAATTCATGGAGATTATTCGACATGGAGGCATACTGTATTAGGTTATTAGAGTAAGAATAAAGGAAGAATTCCTTAGGCATCAAACCTGAAAAACGTAAGTCACGTAAAAGGGAGGAAATCATGTCAGCCTTACACTTCCCCATAAACACAGTATCAGGAGACAGTGTGGCAGTGTCTGCAAAATTCTGAGGGAAAAATCTATGACTCTGAAATACTAAATCCAGCCAAGTGTTTGTATGTGTACAAAGGCACCAGGCAGATAGTTCCAAGCACATAAGAATTTGAGAATTCAGCATTTCTGAGTCCTTCAAAAATTTACTCGGTTGTAAATGCCAGCCAATCAAGACATGAATCAAAACAAAAGTACTCAGGAATGAAGGAGCCATGTATTAAAAAACAGGTGAGCGGTACATCCATTTAAACTCAGAGCCAAAACTACAGATCCTGGAGTCACAGAGTTATGTCTAAATCCTGGGACTTAGGAATGTGGAATAGAATGTAAATATTACAAATCTTGATATGTTATAATTTCTTTTGATTTGTTATCAAGAGATGATAAATAAAAATTGCAAGGTAAGAATAGTGCTACTTTCCTCACCTTTCATAGCAGAGAATTAGTTAATTCTGTCTGAAATTGAAATATGAAGTAAAACATATATAGATAAACTCCAATCTCTAAATATTTTAGTAATCTTATTTACTTAAACCTAGGGAACTTGCTTAGAAAATAATATCTGCAGAATTTTCATTTCTTTTTACCATTAGAATGAAGTACAATGTAATTTAATATAGTTTACTTAAGAAATAATTGCACTTAAAATCTCTATGCTCTGTGTCTGTCCAGCCCCAGGTGCGTGCATATGTGTGGAGGGAGGTACCTGGCATCGTGTTCATCTAATATGAGTAATTTTTTCTGAATGGTGGAGATTAGTTTGTTGTTTTGTGTTTTACTGTATCAGTTGACTTTTAGATAATAAGCACATAGTTTCGTCATAAAAACAATAATGTTAGATTCATAGCTTGTAGTTTTGGGGTTAACTTTCTCTCTCTAGGCCTCAGTGGCCTCATCTGTAAATGGGGTGAAAATAGCACTCGCTTCTGAGGCTTATTTGGAGGAGCAAGTGAGGGAATGCCCGTGAGGCACATAGCGCAGTATGTGGCCCTTCGTGAACTTAATACATATTAACTTCAAAAAAAGGATAAAATCATCTACCGTTTGGATTGGTTACAGCAGAACCTTAGTCATCTGCAGGCTAGCTCTTTACTCATGCATGAGAATGAGAACAGAATGATACATAATATACAACCACCAAGTGCTCGGGCTAATATTCAAACTACTCTTCAGCTCTGTCTTAGCCCGCACCAACAGATATATTAGGGAGGGCACTCCTGTGTGCGCACTAGGCTAGGGAGAATACACCGGCAATTAAAGGCTGCATCGCACACCCGTGACTAATGACGAGGTACTGCTGCTGGCTCTTTCGTCTCCATTCGGCAAGTTATTCTTGTCATCTTATCTTCTGCCTTGAGATGATAAACCAAATAGCTAGTTCCCAGTTGTTCAATTAATTAAACTTCTTTTCTGTTGCCGCTTTGCAGCAGGAAACACAGGCATCTAGATAGAAACCTGCCTCTCAAGTTTTTTTCTGAGTTGTTGGGAAGAGCCTATTCCACCATTAATGTTCGAGATGGGGTGGGCATCAAAATAGAAGAGCTCCTTGCAACAATTTCACATGGCATTTATATAAATTAATGAAAATTAGTGATTCTTAGAATGAATGGGGGTTTTGCAAATGATGGAAAAGGACAGGAGGAAAATGGAAAGAGCATTTCATGAGCCATTTTAACTAAAAATATGATATCAAGAAGCAGCCTCCCAGGGAGAGATGTGATTGAGTGTCATTGTGAAATTTGTTGGGAAAAAAATAATCTAGAGTTGCCAGCTTCAAAGTCAGAGCAGCGATGTTATCACTTCCTGCTGCATTCTCAGCACAGTGGAGCAATTAGATGAATATAGACTGGGCTGGGTTAACACGGTATTTTAAGTAATAGGCCAAGACCATCCAGCTGCCTAAATTGATTAACGTTATGCAAATGGAATCTACTGATGATAGCCATTGCTTCCTTCCTCCGGGCTGTCTGTGTTTGCCTAACCCCACTCCCTGCATTAGCTAAAAGGAAGAGAAATTATTATGAGCACCGGTTAGGCTGTAAATTACTTTCTCTTATTCAGTCTCAGCTTTCTGAGCTGTGATTCAAGACATCAAAAGTCTATCTCCAGCCTATGGAGAGCTGACATATTCATTGTAGTGTGTCACTCCTCAGACTCTGCTGCCGTCATTTCACTAACCTTAATTTAAAATACTGTCGGCATCAGCTAGAAACCCTAACAAATGGAGCGCCTCATCACCATACTAATTGAACGAAAAATGTTCCATGATTTAAATACCTATTGCTTCATCATTTCCCCAGTCTTTGGCTTCCATTTTGTCAGGCATGAAGTTGGTGATTAAACCCAAGGCATAATTATTAGCAACAGAGGAACTGTTGTCTCATCTTGCCGTTTCCTGACCAGGTGCAAGCTCTCCGCTCCTTACTGAGCATGTCTGTCAGTCTTAGGAACAATCCCAGCAGAATAAGTGACTGATTTTCTCTTTATAATCAGGGAGGCGCTTTACATCAAACTGTCACACTAGACCTCTACTGCTGAATGGCGTAATGAACGTTTCAGCATGGTGAGAAGTTTATGTATTGAAAAGGGGTGTCATGGTTGGAAAAAGGACGCTGACATCTGTTATCAGGACACCTACCATGGCTGCTTCCCACCACGTTGGCCCCTCTTGCTTCTGACAGTTGTGTAAAATGAGGAAAGGATTACAAAGCAGGGTGCAAGAAACCTGTTTATGAATGAGTTCTGGCCTTGAGTGAAAGTAGAAAAGAAGCTTGCATGGGCCTGAAGCGCTGCGTAAAGGAGAGTGTTGTGGTGAAGAGTGATTTACGAGGGAGAAGGAGTGCAGCGTGCAGGCAGGAGTTGGAGATAAAACACTTTTTAAAAGCACATTTAAGAGCCTAACAAAATGAACTTCATTTACTACAGATTTGAATTATTTGAGTTTGCTGCATGCAAATGACTGAGCTCGTCTCCCAAGCTATCACAGACACAATATTTAACCTGTTTTGAGTTTGATGAAAGATACACTCAACGTGCTTGTCTTCCTCTGTCTACCTAGAATTAGAAGTTGTAGCTGGTTCCTCTTACTTGTCCAGAAATAGGAGCCCTAGAGTTTGAAAGTTTCATGTTTTGAAAGTCAACGCAGATACATGAAGACTGTACCTTCCAAATTCTGGGCTTCTGCCCAAACAGGGATGATGTGCTTGTTGAAGAGTACTTTCTGTTACATCTTCTTCTTTCAAAAGCTTTAGCATTACTAATAATTGTTTATGTTAAAGTTAAATTGAAAATGTGGAAATCTTCTAAAACCTCAAATCTGACTAGGCAGAGAATTTTTCTCTCTGTTCATGAACCCACATGCATCATCCATGGACTTTAAGGTTACATTCCTTATCCAGTCCCAGGATGTATTATTTTCCTCTTTCTTAACTGCAAGATTTGCAGATAACTCTATATTATTTGCAGATATAAGTATATCTGATATATACAAGTAAACAGCAAATTACATAAAAAGAACTTTGTTTTTCTAATTTACATTTTAGAAACTCAAGTTCTTGACAACTTTAATGTAAATCAGTAGTGTGAATGTCTGCTGACAAATTTTTGGTTATTTTAACTATTGGAGGTGATTTATAGTCCCCAGAAAAGTATGAAATGTCCATAGAGGAATAGTTTGTTGCTGGGTGGTTTTGAATAAAATCTCCCAATGAGAATTCAGATACATTAAATTATAGATTTACCCCTACAAAAAGTGTAAGGTAGTATTTTTATTGTCACATTTATGTTCATCCAAACTTTGAAAAACTATTTCTTCTGTGTCAAATTAAAAAACAATAGGGTGAAAATGCCAGAAAAGTGGGTATAAAGAAGAAAGAGTCCTAATTTAACCACACATTGGCTGGTTACGTAGAGTAAGTCACTCGTAATGTTCTTTAATCATCTGCAGAGTGACTGTAGGGTTCCTCTCAGCTTTAACAGCTTTGTGAATGGACTTCTTTGTGCTTTGCAGAAAGAACATAAGATGCTTGCCCTGGATATGCTTAGATTCTGTTTGCTAATCACATTTTGGAAACTGTCACCAGGATGAAGGGTTCCATTGGCACAGAAATATTAATTTTGACTTGGAAATAGCGAGACAGTGGTTGACAAATATCCCTTGATACAGAGAAAGGATTCACTACAAGGCAGGCTTAATCAAGGAGATATATTGTACTTGTGTGGCAATGTATGATGTGTGTTCCTGAGAATATAGTATTTTCCTTTATTCTAAAAGAATGCTCTTTTTGTTATGGAAAAATCAATGTTTTCAAAGCTGATTTTAAACTCAGTACAGTCTGGGATGCATTAGACCTCATTGGAGGTTCTCAGAAATTATTAATGACAGTGATCAATAAATATTGATTGAAGGAAGGATATAATTAAAACAGTGGCTCACTGCGTAGTAGTTTAAATAGAGTACATTGTATTTGTGCCATGAATGTGCAAGGTGAACTGAGTCACAAATACATGACTATGGAGGCTTTTGGATCAACTCTAACATGGCATCAAATCTTAGGAGCCTTGTTGATGTCTGTTCCACTTGTGATGGCATAAAAGTCATCCCGTGACATGTTGCACCATGACAAGTAATTTAACCTATTTATACCTTGAAGAGAAGAAAATGTTCTGGCCAGTTGCTGAGGGTAACAGCCCTCTAAGGAACTGCCTCCCCTAATCTATTTATCAATCGTCAATAGTATGAGCTAGAGATGTGGAGAATTTTCCACCTGCTCTTTGGATTTCAGTTGGTTCTAAATTTGGTCACTCATGGTTTCATTGTTTTCCAGAAGGTTGCCACAAAAGGAGCTGCGGGCAGTGGCCCCCAGTCCCCCCAGTAGGCAGTTCGCTTTTCCTCTTTTGGCAGCTTGAACCTCAGTGTTCCTGCAGGGTTCAGGCTTTGCTCACTCTGCTGTCCTCAGCGAGACAGACCTGACAGTCAGAATGGCCCCGAGATCTCCCCCTCTCTGGTCACCTGTAGAGGTCTCAGTCTCGACTTGCTGCAGTTCAGTGGTTTCCCTATTCTCCTGTTCTGCCCTTTCTCAGAATTACAGCCCAGCAGTGTGTGTATGTCAGAAGACTGGGCATGAAAACAGGGAGAGACTGCAAAATAGCCCGAAACACAATGCAGCAACGAAAGCCCTACTGTGGAAGAATGAGTAAATATGCCCAGTGCTTATAGTCTGTCACGGCTCTGGCTGTTTATATCAAAGGGGAATGAAAGGTTCTTTGAAAGAGCAAGAATTCATTACCTTGCTTCCATTCCATGCAATAAATCTTTGTGAAAGAGGCAGCCTCAAGAGAGTGAAAATCAGAGCAGAGGGAATCCCGCCTATTAGGCACAGGAGGTGTGTATAGAACAGCAAGGGAATCCCCTGCCCCATCTCTAGGTGGGGGGATGTCCTTTTGCTGATACTCTTTAAGGACTCAGAATTGAGGAAGACTTCAACTACCTTAGAGAGCAGCATCCTCTCTCCCCCCAGTTTTCAGGTGATGGAACCAAGACTCTGAGAAGCTGATTGACATCCGTGGGGTTACCCAGAGACAAAGTGGGAATGAGCAGAGGCTCAGACTCTCAGATCATTCTGTGTCCTTCTTAAACCAATAAGAACAAGTTTGTAGAGGAGACAAAACTGGCAACAGTGGGAATTTATTCAACAAGTATTAGCCCTACTCTGTGCCTAGACCCACTGTTAGGGCCTGGGAGTGCAGCAATGAAATAGTCCTTGCCTGATATTCTACATGCAACTAAGCAAATTGAACATAAATGATATTGTTAAGTAAGTACTAGTGAGTGCTAAAAACAAAAATAAAAGAGGCTAGGAGAGGAAAGTGATCCAGGTGCTCTTTTAGATGGCAAGGAAGCCCTCTCTGCGACATCGGATTAGAGGCCAGGCCAGAGTGAGGAAGCAAGCTGTGTGAAGACTCAGGAGCAGAGTGCCAGCCACAAGCCCCAGGGCAGGACGGTGTGCAGGTAAAGGACGTGAGGGGCCGGCCTGGCTGGGCAGCAGTGAACCAGGGAGGGAGAGGAACAAAGAGGTCTGGAGAGTGCCAGGGGCCAGATCCTGATGACTTTGGATTGGAAGAGTAATGGGAACCATTGGAGGATTGTGAGCAAAGTGGAGATGTGATGTGATTTACTTTTGAGAAAGATTGGCCTGGTTTCCGTGTGACTAGTTAACTAAAAAGAGGCAAAAGGCGTAGGCAAGGAGACCTGGTAGATAGTCCAGGAGAGAAATAGCAACGGCTCCATGTGGCACACACCACTTATTGGCTCACCCAGAATCGAGTCTTAGTCTCTTTTCCCTTTTCTTTTTCTGCTACAGAAGCTGGAAAGCCAGCTACTTGATTTCCTAGCTGCCCTTGCAGGTCAAGGTGACAATGCCACATGGCTGTGGCTAGTGAGATAGAAGTGGTAGTCTGCTGAGAAAGCTTTGGGAAAACCTGTTTTCTTGACAAGAAAGTTGACTGACATGGTTGACATGGCTTTTTTCCTCCCTTTCTCTTTGTGTGACCGATTCCTTTTCCTGTCTTGGTGCCTGGAGGTGCAGTAGTCAGTGACCGGGAGGCACTAAGCCAAGAATGAAAGAGCAGAAAACTAGAAAGAGCGTGTGTCCTTCACGACGTGGTTGGGGCACTGCAGCTCCTTCACTGCACACTCTGAGTGTCCTTTACAAGAGCGTAATAATGACCCCCTAAAGACACAGGGGTCAGCAAACTTTTTCTGTAAAGGGTCACACAGTAAATCTTTTAGGCTTGGTGGGCCAGATAGACTCTGTCACAACTAGTCAACCCCGCTATTGTGCACAGAAACAGCCAGAGGCTGTATGTAAAAGAATGAGAATGGTTGTATTCCAATGAAACTTCATTTAGCAAAATTGCTGATAGGCCAGATTTGGCCCAGACCTATATAGTCTGCTGATAGTTTATAGTGTGCTTATATTTTAAGCTACTACAGTTGAGTTACTTGCAACTCCAGCAATTCTTAATTGACAAACACAAATCAATCAGGGCAGCTTCTATAGAGATTGGCAAAAGGTGCTTGAATTTAGGATATATTTGTTGTCAAGGGTGATATCAAGTTTTGGGTCTTGAAAACCTAGTAGAATGGCTGTGCCATTTAAATGAGGAACACACGGATAGAGGATAGGAAGCAGTAATTTAGTTTTGGACAAGTTAGGTTTGAGAAGCCTGCTTGACATACAAATGGAGATATCAAGGAGAAATTAAGGGGAGGGGTTGGGACTAGTGATATAAATGTAGAATTCATTACTGAACAGCTGGAATTAAAGCCAGGGGCCAGATGAGATCACCTAGGGAGAGAAGTTCACGTACGGGTCTCTAACGTATTCTAACATTTAGAGTTTAGAAAGAGGAGAATGATTTAGCAAGGGTGACTCACAATAGATAAACATATATTTAGGAAGAAAACCACAAGAGTATGATCTCCTAGAATCCAAGGGAAGAGGATGTATTAAGTGCATCAGACAGATTGAGGAAAGTGAGGATTAAGAATGGACCATTTGAGCCCTGGCTGGTGTAGCTCAGTGGATTGAGTGCGGGCCTGGAACCAAAGGATCGCAGTTTGATTCCCAGTCAGGACACCTGCCTGGGTTGCAGGCCAGCTCCCAGCAGGGGAGGCATGAGAGGCAACCATACATTGATATTTCTCTCCCTCTCTCCTTCCCTTCCCCTCTAAAGATAAATAAATAAAAGCTTTACAAGTAAAAAAAAAAGGATGGACCATTTGATTTGGCCACATGGAAGTCATTAGGGCTCTGATCAGAGAGGTTGTGGTGGAGTGTTGGAGACAAAATCAAAATCAGTGTGGGTTCAAAAATGGGAGGTAAGGAATTGGAGACATCAAAATACAAACTCTACTGAAGAGTTTTCATAAAGATGAGTAGAAAAATAAGCAACAGAGAGAATAGCTGAAAGAGGTCATAAGAAGTCTTTTTTTTTAAAGTAAGATATTATGGCCTATTTCTATGCTAACAAGTAATCTGTTAGAGTTCCAGTGATAATGAACTAGATAATTTGGGTCTAATTTCTCACTGTGGATAATTAGAAAACCTGGGCAAATGTATTAAAGTCTTCTTGAAAGCATTCACGGGAATAAAGGTAATGAAGAGTTACAGGATTAACATCCAGGAAAACACAGGAATCCAGGGAAGGAAGGCTGGCATTTGGAGCTGCTTTGACTCTGCTGATGTGTGCGGATCCAGAAGCGACGTCTGAGAGGTTGAATGGTGTTTCCGAAAGCCTCACGGTACCAGAAGGAGAAGTGGGAGTTTAGCTATGGTACCGCTTTCCTCCCATCCTGTAACCTTTGCCTCAAAACGAAAGGTCTGTATCCTAGAAATAAGGGTGAAGTGAAAGTAAAGCAGCCATCATGTGGACTGTTGTCTGCCTTTGAGAAATCTGGGTCCCTTAGGACATATTTAGCTCAGAGATAGATTAAGTTGTTAAATTGCTAATACCTACTGAAGACTGGCAGAAGAGAATGAAAATGCTCATTAAGATAAAATTACCCTAGGCTTCAAATAATTTTTCAAACAGTTTTTCAAATTGAGCATTGGAAACACAATCAGAGAAAACCAGACATGCAAGGAGCCAAAACAACAGGAAATGCAAATCAGCACAAACAGTAGATAATGGAAACAGACCTATGACGGCTTCAGATACTGGACTTATCAACACAAAGTTTAAAAATAATTTAATTATGATGTTTAGGGAGATAAAAGTCAAACTGAAGACCTGGGAAGTATTTAAAAAGTAACAGAGATTCAAAAAAGAACCAAATGGAAATTCTAGAACTTAAAACATAACTACCATATTTTGCCATGTATAATGCACACATTTTTGGCCAAATTTTTGAGAGAAAAATAAGGATGCACATTACATATGGGTAGTACTAATTCTGTATCTATACAAATGTTTTTTAATGTGTATTCTTTCATTTCTGCTTATGCATTAAAAGTGTAACTCTAGAAAGCAATAATGATATCTGTATGCAAAATAATACCCTGGAATACTATAATCAGTTTCGTTTTTAAATATAAATAAATAAATAATTGAATTAACACAATATATTTTTTTTCCTGAAAGTTTGAGTCCAAAACGCGGATGCGCATTTTATGCAGGAGTGCATTATACACAGCAAAATGCAGAAAAATGAAAAACTCAGTGAGCGGGTTTAACAGAAGATTGCAAAGAACTGAAGGGGAAATTATTGAAATGGAACATAGGTCAGAAGAAAATACCCAGAATGAAGCATAGGCAGACAAAACAATGAAAAAAGCAAAAGAGAGATGAGCATCATAGCAATTACGATGAGAGTAACTAACATGTGTATAACTGGAGTCGCAGAGGTGAGGACAGAAAGAAGTGAGCATAAGCAGTAACTAAAGAGATAGGTAAGAATTTTCTAACAATCAAGAAATACATCAATACACAAATAACTTTGACCTGTATATAAAATGCACACCTAAATAACTTAGGGAAACTATAAGAAACCAAAGACGAAGATAAAATCTTGTATCCAGTCAGAAAAGAAGAAAGGACGAGTAAAAATTGCACAGCTAACATCTCAATGGAAGGAATGGAGTCCAGAAAGTATTGAAATGGTACTTTCAGTGTGCTGAAAGAAAATAATTGTCATCCTCGAATTCTATACCCACAAAAAATATCTGTTAAGAATAAATGTGAAAGAAAATATTTTCACACAGAACTCAGAGTATGTCGCCAGCAGATATACAACAAAGAAAATGATTGAGGATGTTTTTTAGACATAAGGAAAACGATCTCAGATCAAGATTAGAGATGCAGGAAGGAATGGAGCACAATGAAAGTGACATTGTGGAATTTGACAAGCTAGTCATCGAATTTACATGGTAATATAAAGGGCCAGTAGTAGCTAAGACACTCTTGAGTAAGAACAAGATATGAGGTCTAACTCTCATGGAAAACTACAAAAAATTAATTATTAATTACAAAGTTATAATAGTTAACAATTTGGCTACTGATAGAAGGGTAAATAAATGAACCAGGAGGGCACAATAGAAAGCCCAGAATCAGGCCAGTGCACATATAGACATGTCATTTATGAAAATAGTGTCACTGGCAATGGTAGATAAATTAGTCTTTTCAGTGACTGGTGCTGGGATGTTTAAATATCTATGTAAGAACAAAAAGATTACACACACACACACACACCAATTATAAGTAGACTGTAGACCTAAACACAAAAGACTAACTAATAAAACATTTGTAAAGTAACAGAAAAAGAGCTTCATGATATTGAAGGAACAAATATTTACTCAACAGAATCCCAAAAGTACTAAGCATAAATAAATAGATTGATCATTTTAATTACACTAAAGAACTTGTTTTAGTCAAAATACATGACTGAGAAAGTAAAAAGTCAAGTCACTAAGACAAGAAAAAAGAATATATACAGACTCCTACAACTCAATAAGGAAAACATAAACAACTTAGTAGAAAAATGGGCAAAACATTTGTACAGAGATTTTATTAAACAAGGTGTTTGAATGGTCAATAATTATTTGAAAAAGTTTCAACCTCATTAATAACAACATAAACCCAATTAAGCCATAGAGATACTTCTATACACCCATTAGAAAGATTAAAATTAGAGACTGCCAATACCACATAGAAGAACTGTCATTCATCATTATAGTGTAAATTGTACAACACAACCACTTTTGAAAATTACCTGGCAGAATTCTAAAGCTGAACCTACACATACCCTTTGATCCAGCAGTTCCACTCCTAGATATATATCCCACAAAAATGCATGCTCGTGTGTACCAGAGAAATGTTTTGAGTATCTTCATAGCAGCATTGTTTAGCATAGCCCCGAAACTGTAAATAATCTAAATGTCTATCAGTGGTATAATACATAAATAAAGCATAGTAAAATTCTACAATAAAATACACTAACATAATTGAAATTAATGCAATGCAACTACTCACATTAAATCATAAAATCTCATAAACAATGTTGAGTGTAAAAGGGAGACATGGACAAATACATACAGTGTATGATTCCAGTTCTGGAAAGTCCTCTTGGAGAAGAGCGCAGGAAAACATAAACTCCAGTGTTTAGGTATGCGTACATTTTTAGGTAACGAAAACATGAAGAGAAGTAAGGCAGTCGTTACTTCAAAAACTAAGTTTCTTATGCTGGATTCTCTGGAAATATGCTCTGATGGAGTTTTATCCATCAGAAGATATTGGGGAGTGCTCTCAAGAAAAACACGTGGAATGCAAAGAAGTGATGGATTCAGGATTGAACGGAGGGAGAAGTGACAATGTAATGACAACGAAGACTTCAGCTGATGATCTATAGCTGTGACTTTTAACCAGTGAGCCACGAGAATTTTTTAAACATGCGATTCCTGACTATTTAGTGGTGAGCACTGACCTCTTTTCCCTTAGAATGTCAAGTTTAAAAAATGACAACAACCAACACAACAATATCTGCCTGGTGCAAATGAATCAAAATTGTACCTTTTTTGGTCAAATCAGCGAAAAAAGTATTTTTTGGTGTGCTGCAAAATTTTAGCAATTAGTTTGTGCATGCCATGAGATGAAAAAGTTTGAAAATTGCTAATCTGTAGGAAAAACTCTAGAGTTTGATGGTCTTTCGAGTTATGCCCCAATGAATCGAAGAGGTCAGGCCTTTGTACCCCCATATAAATCATTCATTGGATACAGGCTTCCCCTAGGGAGAGGGCAAATCTGGAGTGAGGCAACTCGCCAAGAGGGTGATTTGTGGAAAAGAAATACGCTAGTAGCTGAGGAAAGGAGTGCCTTCTTCCTGAAGGAGGAGTCTGGGTGGCATCAGACCATTCACTGCATCAGGATGGTGGTTAGCATTAGTGGGCAGAATGGGTTAATTCAGCGTCTCGAAGGTATCACGAAGGACTCGGTTTCTCTCCTTCCTTTTTTTCTGCCACCTCAGAGTGTTGGCTTTTTCTCACAGGCTTGCTGTTCTCACGGCCTCAGGATGACGGCTCCTGTTCGTGTAGATGTAGACCTCCAGAAAACGAAAGGGCAGGTCGCTGTCTTGGGAACTTCTTAAAAACAAGGGAGATATTCTCAGAAGCCCCCACAGGCTCCCCCCACCCCCATATTTCAGTGAACAGATTTGTGGCACATGCCCATTCCTAGACCAGCCCGAGTGGAGGAGCGTGGGATTGCCCCATGGAGGGCTTTCGTTAATCAAGATTCTTCCTCTGCGGTGAGGCAGGTGGGTGGGCAGTCGGTTAAATCCAGCTTCACTTGACACACATGGCCAGCTGAACGGAATGAAGGTTTCTTTCTCAAGGTAGAAGGGCTCTCGGGTAGGTCAGGTGACAAAACTGTGGATCTTAGAGTCATGTCAGTTGGGTGCAAGATAGGAAAAGGGCAGAAAAGCAGTGCGTAGACACACCCGTATTTAGATTGGCTGCCACAGCAATCATGCGTGCTCTGCGTCTGTGGGCTGGACTTGAATACCTGGGCCAGGTAGTGCTAGGGCCATCAAACTGTTTCTTGACATTGTGTCTCACCCAAACGGGAGGTGCTTGACTTTAAAAGATGTTTAGAGCAGCCAATTATTTCTACTTTCTTCAGCATGTAATATCCTTTCCTGCATTGCTTACTTAACATTATTTTGTACTGAATTTTGCCACATCAATCTACATTTTAACGGAGAATAAACATCCAATCTAGAAATCAAGTCTGTTGACAGACCCGTGAAATATGTCCCCAGTGTGCTATTAATGTGCCATGCTGGCAGATTTAAAAGCATCCTGCTGGAGAAAATAATCTATAAACCATATTTCCCTGTTGTTCTTTATTATATTGGTAAAATTGTTGGCTATTATTTTCTTTTGTCTGTTTCCAAACACTAATTTACTGAGGTTGAACTGGACCAATCAGTGACCTTTCAAGTATATCCAGCATGCCTCATGAAATAGAAGAGCAATTTGAGGACACACTTATGGTCATTATGTATAAATCTCTTTTTTTCTCCCTTAGTTTCTTTAAAAACATGTTCTGTTATATCAAGCATGCTGCTAAAGTACACTCGTAATAGGTCTGAAAATAGGTTCAGACATATCACTGTAATCTCATAGAATGCATGTGCAGTAGTAAAGCCATGCCCTTTTGATCATTCTGTACAAATGCCACAGATACTGGTTACTAAGAATTAAGTGAACTCCCACTGTACTTGAGTGACCTCTTCAGAACATGGAATTGAGTAGTGTTCCTTACCAACGGAGTATAATTTTCAGGGAGACTCAAAGTGCTTAAAAATAGTACAAATCTTTCAGCCATATAGGGTTTTCTGAAAGATACAAATATTGTTTTGAAGGAAATCAGAACAGAAATATAAAAGAAAAAGAAATAAAAGCATGCCAAATAAATCAGGATAAATCCTGATTTAGCCCTACCAAGGAGTCTTTTTAGAATTGCGTAGCAGTTTATTTCCGTGTGACTGTTAAAATTTCATTTTCAAACTCACCGAAGGGCTTTCAATTTATGGAAGAGGCCTGGTTCATTAGATTAGCATAATGGGCCACTTTAAGACCATGGGGTCCTTTGGAAGCAGCAGCTGCCCCTGGAAGCTATTAACAAAAGTACAAATGATCAGTGCAAGGACGATGTAAAAAGTAAATCTCATCAACTTTCTCGGGGGATGGGAGGAAAATCTGTCTTGGGAACCTCTTTGGCAATTTCAGAAAGGCACTTTTCCAGTTATTCTCCTGCTGTCTCCTCGCTCAGCGCTCCTCAGAATCTGTGTCTCAGTACGTGGTCAGATACTTACCTGGATTTATAAGAAAATGTGTCTCATCCCAAACCACTTCTCCTTCCAGATTTATAGAGGATTTTACTAGTTATTTAGTTATGTCATATTATTGCCCCATCTTCCCGAGCTCAGATGAGACCTCAGAATTCTTCTTTGCGATGGAATACAGTGAACTGAGGATCGACTCTTAGGATTTTGCCTTATGATTAATTTTTGTCATCATTAGCATTTTGATAATAATAAGCCTGTTGTCTGGGTTTATCTTTTATGTTCTCTTTCCCACTTGTTATATGTTGGTTGTTGGAGACCCTTTATAAAACTCTCACAGGCTGTTTTTGAATTTGTTGTTGATGTTCCTTGCCCAGTTACAAAGCCTGCGCTTTTCCCCACCGGCCTCTCTTTATCCTGCTCTCAGACACCCACGGCTTCTCCCCGTAACCTTTCCATTTGTGTGGAAACTCAGTGCGCAGGGTACGGTTCCATTTCTCTTCTTTTGGGGCCTTGTTCTGGCCCTGAGGTCCTCCTTCTCCCCCAAAGCAGAAACTCCTGGCTCAGGGACATCAGCACTGCCTGGGAATGGCATGAAGGATGCCGCAGAAAAGCTTAATTTGGGTCGGAAGTGACTGAGTGGAGTTCTGCTGGGCCTTGAGGCAGGCTGGTGATAGAGGCCCAATGGAAAAGAGAAAGTGTATCTGGGGCAACCCTGCCACTTGCCTGTGTGATATCCATGACGACCCTTTCTTACTAGCAAGCTCAGTTTGCTTTCAGGCTGTAATGTGCCCAGCTAAAATGACGTCTTCTAGGACTGCTGTCAGGAGTTCCGGGTCCTGGACTTAAATGACATCACTGAGCTGCATCAGGTTGTGGCCTGGAAACCCCTGTGCTACTTACTGTGTGAAATAAATAAACCTCTAAATTATTTAAGTCACTGCAGCACTGAGGTCTTTCTCCTGCTCAGGGTGGAGTTCAGTCCTAATAGAGCAGCGTCTCCCAGGGACCTCAGCTCTGCCAGCCTGCCGGACTAGGTAATTCTTCGTCTGACGGGGCCATCGTACTTTGTAGGACGTTTGGCAGCATCCCTAACTTCCATCCACTTGATGCCGGAGCATTCCCTAGTCAGCACCCAAACGTCCCCAGACATGGCCAAAGGTCCTCTGGAGGCGTGGGGAGCAAAGCTCTGGTTCTAGTTAATATTTTTAAAATCATAGATACAGCCCCCAGGTAAGAGTACCCCCTTACTTCCACATGTCATCACTATATTCCTCACTTTTAAAAAATGAAACATCTGAAAGGGTTTCCTTAAAATCATTCTTCTCTGTGGTTCTTGTAACTAGACACAGAAATTCTCAGTGCTAAGAATGAATGCACATTTTTATTTCTAGTGCAATTAATAAGGCACTTTCGGTCTTTGGGCACAGTTCTGATATCCAAAATCCATGTTAAGTAGAATGGCTGATGCAATAATATTTATTTATCTTGAATACCATCTGAAAGCATAATGATGATACCCTGGAGAAATCGTAGCACTCAAAGAATTGGTCTGTAAGCCTCTGGTTACATGTTTGTTACTAAATAGAAAACAATAGAAACATCAGAAGAGTAATAAAGCCCAACAGTTCAAACTGTCTCTTGCCTTTTGGGGGGGCGGGAAGCATTTTGATGGGATATTACTGTTCTTGAAATATAGAAGAAAAGTCTGGGAGGATTACGGAAGTGATGCTCTGGGACATCTTTACTTCATACGTGAAAGACATGTAGAAAGAAGGCTGCTGTAACTCTTTCAGTGCGGGGCAGGGAGGGCATGGGGAAAGTGGGTCGTCTTTTGTACCCAGTAATGGTTCTTTAACAAGGCATGGTGAGGCCTTTAGGGCCTAGGTTCCTTGGAAAGTACTGTTGAAGTTTTTGCTGTTTGCTTTGTAAACAAAGTTAGAACCATGCACTTGGCCAATGCAAATCCAAAATTTGGTTTAGTCCATGTGGAGAAGGTTTGGGATGCTGGTGAAGTTGGTGGGCACGAGGGCCAGTGACCCCAGGCAAGTGAGGCCTGTGGCATGGGCTCCAGGGGTGACTCATCCACAGAGGCTGACCAGCTACGCTGTAAACAGAAGCCTTCCTGGAGGGCTCTCGTGATGACACAGAGTGACAGCTCTTCCTACAGGCCCTTTTGGTTTCTCTCCAAGTTATGGTTCCTGTCATCAAATTTTAACATCTCACTGGATCCAAAAATGGATTACGTATGTGAAGCTCCTAGCACTGGGCTTGGCAGACAGTAACCAACAAATAGAGATACATTGAGAAACTTCTTCTTTTAGGTTATTGAATTATCTCCTGAATCAGAATATTTGGGGGGGAGGGTTCCGGAATCTGCATTTTAAACAAGCCCACCAGGTGAGACGGATGCATGAGTTTTGAGAGCCGTTGTCGAACCAGATCATTCCTACCTGCATCTCGCTCATAACCCTCTTTTGGAATCTGCTCGGAAGTGGGACTGACCAACAGTTGCTGTGAAGTTCCCTAGTTCACTGAAGTGAATCTGGGAACGGCAGACTTTCCAGCAGCCGTGGACGAGGTGGTCTGAGGCAGCCAGCTGCTTCTACACGTCCTGGGGCGCCCTGGAATGAGGACAAGGAGAGCAGTCTTGGCAGGCTGGCTGCCTGGCCTAAACGTGAAGAGAGATCAGAAAAGCTGAGTCTGTGTTTCGGGGGCACCCAGGTGACATGGGTCACCTGACAAGGGAACCCCGGGGTGCCCAGTTCATCTGCTCCTGGGCTGCTCAGCTCAGGTGTGGGCAGGGACTGGGACGTGGGTTTGCTTGGTTAAGACAAGCTCTGGTGAATGCAGAAGTGCTTCCCTGACTACCTGCTCTGTCTCAAGGACACGGGGAGAACTTCTGCGTTCTCCTTCCTCGTCTAGTTTTCTCCAGCCCCACCCAGAAAGTCTTTTTTTCCTCTTAACCACACATGTATTTCTCCTAAAATCAATAATACGAATATGTCTTTGAAAAAAAGCAATTCTGTTTGTTAGGCACTGTGCTAGGGACTTTACAAATCTTAGCTCTTTCGTCCTACAACTGCCCTGTCAGGTAAATGTCATTCCCATTTAAGGTGAGGTTCAGGTATGCTAGGTGGGGGCTTGTTTCTTAATGACAGGCAGGGCTCCAGCCCAGGCCCTAGTGATTCCAACCCAGATCTATTTTGTTTCAAAATTTGCACTTAAAAAAGAAACTTTATTGGGGTGAGGTTGGTTCACAAAACCCCACAGGCTCTCAAGTATACAAGGAAGCAAGATGTCATCCACACACAGCATCATGTGCCCATCGCCCAGGGTAGTCTCTCTCCGTTCCCCTTTGTCCTCCCTTCGCCCACACTCACCTAGGCCCAGTCCCCTGTCCCTCTGGCTGTCACCACACTGTTGTCTGTGTCTATGTGTTATTTAGATACACACACACATAATATATATAATACAAAAAAATATATAAATATAAAAGGGTCTGTCCATAAAGTATCCAGCCATATACTAGGAATAAACAGAGACATCTACTGAAGAAGATACAAGATACAAGAAACAGTATGCACAGGACAATGATAACCCAGTCCCCTTCAAAGTAGACATCTGGGGACCTCACATTGTTCTCCCAATCCCATCAGCTGTCCCATCAGGTTGTATTTTTCTGAATCTCTTTTCTCTGAATCTCTGAATCTCTGAATTTTTCTGAAATCTCTTTCCTTTGAAAGGTGATTTTAGTTTTGGGAAAAGCCAGAAATGGCAGGACACCAAATCTGGACTGTAGTGGGGCTGAGTCACCTGGGTGTTTTGATGTTTCACCACAAACTCTGCACAAGACGTAATGCATGAGTGAGCACTGTGGCCTTCTGAACCATCCATATAGTTTCCGAGGAGGAATGTTCAAGCTCAATGCAAAATATGATGCAGATTCGTTGCTTTCCTTGCTCAGTCATTTTGAATGTGACGACCACACAGTGCACATGCTCACTCAGCAGAGTCTATTGTCTCCACTCACTAGTACAGTGAAGTCATCACTGTTCACACGTGCACATTCCGGTTCATTCTCCTTGGCTGCCACATTACATCGATGTTGCACAAACTGTTCTCGATATACTAACAATGACTGGACTTCATCTGGACTTTTTAAAACATATAAATGTTTTTTACTTAATCCCTTCACCTTCTTTCACCCAGCACCCCCAAACCTCCTCCCCTCCAACAGCTGTCAGTCTGTTCCATGTGTCCATACCTCTATTTCTATTTCCTTTATCAGTTTATTTTGTTCATTAGATTCCACATGTAAGTGAGATCATATAGTATTTGTCTTTCTCTGACTGGCTTATTTCACTTACCATAATAATCTCCAGGTCCATCCATACTGTTGCAAAATGTAAGATTTCCTTTTCTTTTACAACTGAATAGTATTCCGTTGTGTAGATGCACCGCAGTTGTGCCCACTCAAGCACTGACTAGCCCAGCTAGCTGGGCTGGTTCCAGATACAGGCTATTGTAAACAACACTGCAATGAACATAGGGGTGTGTATATTCTTTTGAATTCGTGTTTTGGGTTTCTTCAGATATATCCCCAGAAGTGGGATTGCTGGGGCAAAGGCAGTGCCATTTTTAAGTTTTTGAGGAAACTCCATACTGTTTCCCACAGTGGCTGCACCAATCTGCAGTCCAACCAACAGTGGACACGGGTTCCCTTTTTCTCCACCTCCTCACCAACACTTCTTGTTTGTTGATTTTTCGATGATAGCCATTCTGACAGGTGTAAGGTAGTATCTCATTGTAGTTTTATAAATGATTTGCATTTCTCTGATGATTAGTGATATCAGGCATTTTTTCATATGTCTGTTGGCCATCTGTATGTCCTCTTTGGAGAAGTGTCTATTGAGTTCTTTCTTGTACTTTTAAAAAAATTGACGATGCATCTAATTATATGTACTTATCTGCTTGTTTGCCTCTGCTGTACAGCAAACTGACACATGTATGTGTGTGCATGCACACGCTCACACACACAAAATTAACTATGTGAGGTTCGCCTGAGTGTCATTTAATTTTAACACTAACCTTTATTCACATGATCATTTTGTTCATGTATTCTGATCCTAAAAATTAGTAAATATTCATTAACAAAGGAGGTATTTTCTTCCTCATTTGTGAATGCATTTATTTGAAGAGTCAAGTGCAGGGAAGGATATATGAAATTGAGACCATCCCAGGAAATCTGGGGCCAATACACGGTTGTCGTAAACTGTCAATATAAGAAAACTATTTAAAGGATTGTTGCCAGTCAAAATTGCTAGTTGCTTAAAAACTGTGTAAAACTCAGTTTGTCTCTTTTCTTGTCATTATTTTTTTTAATAAAGCGTGTATGTGTTTTAGTTCATAGAAATAAAAATCAGGAGAAAAGGGACAACTAGCCACCAAGATGAATGAGTTAGGGTTGATAAAGACAGAGAAGCCAAGGACCCGGATGGTCATTTCTCCCAGAATCCTAGTAAGAAGGGCAATGCATCTGCAGACACCAGGACAGCTGGGGGTGATGGAGGGCAGGCACCGGACTCGGGGGGAGGATGCAGACATACAAATCAAATAGAGTTTCTTTATAAAGCAAAACAGCAAGGAAATTGATGGTTTACTGAAAACAAAGCAGCAATCTGGAGTCTACTCTCAGGAAAGAAAGCCTCTCCCTCCAGCCCTGGGCAAACCAGAAAATCCGATAGGAAGTTTTTATCATTTTAATGGCAGGAAGGAGCCATTAGCATCCAGTTTGCCAAGAGGCACAGCAAATAGAAATATTCCTTATATTTGTAATTAACTCTTCAAAATGCTAAGTCTGCTTTAAAAAAAAAAGCCCCCTGACAATTTAGGGTAGGAGCAGTGCCTTTTAATGCACGAGAGACGGAGATTTCCCAGGCACAGGGAGGCTCTCCTGACGGTTCACATCCTGGGAAACTGCTTTCGAGAAGGAGCTCTAGCGCGAAATGGGCAGTTTAATTACACAGGCATATACACCCTTCTTTCTCTAATTTCTCAATTAATGGCTCTACAAATAGGTTGGAAGAGAATAACTCCATAGTCTAACATCCCACCACGAGACTGAACCTGTTAGTGCTGACATTTTTTTCTTTAAAAAATAAACGTTGTGTCTATCGATTCTCAACTAGAAAATTACTTTTAAGGGCCCTGTATGAAAGGGCCCTTAAAGAAAGAAGCTACTGGGAACAGAGCAGAGTTTAAAGTGGTCTCCATGAGGGACTGTGTTTGGACGTAACTGCAGTGCAGGGGCACCATGGTCCTGGGAGCACACTGACGAGGGGCACGTGTAGAATGGCCGGAGAGGCATGCTTTACTAATGGAAAAAAAATGAACAAGACCAGTCACTGATTTCACTGTGCAATATGAAGATGAAAAATACTAATGCACTAATTCTTGGCTTCTCTGGGGTTAAAATTGGCTTTTGTTCATTGAAGTCCTCCAGGCGCTTACCTGATGACAAGAGATGGCCAAGTGGGGGCTCTGCTGAAGGAGATGTTAATATTGTTCTACTTTTCTTTGTAACCCTAAGTTCAAAATCTGGTACAGTCTTGAAGAAATAAACCCCACTATGCCCTGCTTTTATTTCTTTGGCAATTTAGAGATTGTTTTCTGTGGCAATAAGCCAGGAACAACCGTTTTCTCCTTTTTCTGTAGTTTCACAATAGCTGTATCATATTTGTACGAATTGGTGATCCTGTCAGTGAATGTTATAGTTGCCTTTAGGCTACACCTAATAATCCATATGCTTAGTTTAGCAGGTATTTGCAAGGTCTTACCATGGTGTGGAGAACAGGGAGCCCTAGTGCACTGTGGATAGATAGACCAAACTGCGAAAATTTATTTAAGCTGTAATATACTGAAATAAAATATAATAAAATAGAGTTTTTGATTTATCTGAAATCTTTGTGCTGGAGGAAAATCTGGCTTACCTGCCAAGGCACAGAGAGACTTTACGTATTCTGAAAAGGGCCTCCTTAGCTCTTTGAAGGACTTCCATTGTTCGTTCTGTGTTTATCTAAGCCAGCAATTTTTCAACCGGTGTGCTGCAAAAGTTCTTAAAACGTGTAATACCTGACTATTTAGTCAGGGGCACTGACCTCTTTTCCCTTAGATTGTCAAAAAAAAAAACCCACCCCAAAACAAAACAACAGCAAACACAACACTGGCCATCCAGTGTGAATGAATCAAAATTATACCTATTTTTTATCAGATTGGCAAACAGTACAATATTTTTTTAGTGTGCCACAGAATATTAGCAATTAATTTATGTGTGCCATGAGATGAAAAAGGTTAAAAATTGCTGGTCTAAGTACACGTCAAAACATTCAGCTTCCTCTTCCTTCATTTGTCTCTAGCACATTTTTATCATTCGTTCTAAGAGTTGAGTTTTTCCTCCCTAACTCATAGATGGCACAAAGACAGGGAGAGGAGGTTCATGGAGAAAGGAAGGGAATAAAAATGGAGATAAAGGGTGATGTCCCTTAAGACAACTGAAAGTGACAAGAGAAAAAAGAGGCGGGAAGTAAAACTTGCACAGTGTTGCTGTGAGGCGGAGGGCAGGGAGCCAGGCGGGTGCAGAGTGGTTTGGGTCGTTAGGTAGTTGCAACCTGTGTAACAGACTGCTAGTAATACTTGATGTTTTGATTTCTGTTATGGTTAGTTAGGTGTGTCTGCTTTGTAAATATGCATCAAACTTACTGTTAAGATTTGTGCACTCTTTCCTATGTAGGGTGTATTTTAATTGTAAAATCATGAAAATCTGGATATTTTAGTGTTATACTTATCACTTTCCTTTAGGTTGGAAAATCTTTATAAAAATAATTATTGTGAGCCCACAAGTGCTAGGCCATGTAAGGAAAACCAGCGTGGGCGTGGAGTGGTTTGATGCGATGCCACAGATGGGTTGAGTAACGGCCACATCTGTCCTCCGCAGCCTTCGGAGAGAAAAATCACTTACTTGATTGATACTTCTAAACTCAACATCTGGTCATGTCACCCTTCATTTGCGGGCTTTTTGCTGCTGCTTACAGGAGAAAATTCAAAACTCCTTAGCACGGTATAAACATCGTTTATTTTTCTAATGCAGTCTACATACCGTAGCATCTTTCCCATTCAAGGTCACATTCCCCCACCCCCAATCCACTCCTCCCCACTGAGTGGGCCAGTCAGGCGGGAATGCTCCAAGGGGCGTTACATCTCCGCCTCTTTGCCGCCCCCTGTGTGTGATAATTCCCCCTCACCTCCACCTCAGCCTGTCAGGCTCCTGCCAGGCCATTAAAGATGCAGCTCACACACCCCCTTTTCTCCGAAGTCTTTCTCCAGACACCCGAGCAGAGTGGAACCTTCCTTTATGCTACAACTTTGCCTTACAGTTGCAGCGGTTTGTGGTTGGTTTTTTTAAATTAGTTTTATATGCAAAATGCATAAGCAACACATTTAATCCTTTTAAAAAATGAAACTATTTCCAATAAGGGTAAAGTCTTCTTTACTCACCGCTTCTCACCCACATGCTCTCCCCTGCCATGTGCACAGAGGGAACCACTGCTCTGAGTTGGGTGTGTATCCTTGGGTCCTTCCCGCTAAGACTGTGTCTCAGACACCGATCTGTGCTGTCACGTATGGAAATAGATCCTGCCTATTACGTGCTGCATAGAATTCCATGGTATTCATATCCCACGTTTTATTTAGCATTTATAATATTGATGTACATTTGGGTTGTTTCCATTTTTTTTCCTAGCCCAAAAATATCACAATAAACATTTTGTCTGCATCTTGGTACACATGTGTGAGCATTGCCCTAACTAGCCCCTGAAAATTGGAATTGCTAAGCTATAGGATATGCAGCAGTTTTTACAATAACTATATTTCAGCTAGCTAGATTGTGAGCTGTCGTTTTCAATTTTGTAAACTTAAGCTTTGCACAAGGACAGCTGTAAACAGCTGTCATATTGGCGTGCATACCCTAGGACAGCAATCCTACTCACTGTGGTAGGGGGCTCAGCAGATAGGGAATGAGGCAGTGAATGAATGGATGAATAAATCAATTAATGACTTTGAAGGTATGCATTTAGCCCAGCAATTATTAATATGAAATTTCCTGCTAGACATGTGAAAACTAATAAGTATCAATTGTTAAAAAAAAACACCTCTGAAATTATGCCATAAGTTAAGTGGGCATTAAATGCATACCAGTACGATGATTTTTATTGGGTTGGCCAAAAGTTCATTTGGTTTTTTTCTATGCAGTGGCTCTAGTGGTGCTTATCTGTCTTTAACTTCATTCAAAACAATTTTGTTAGAGTGTATCATGACAGCTATCATATTGGCATGCATTAAGAAAACATCAAAATTGGTGATTTTTTGTGCAGCCATTTTAATATTGAAATAGAAGAAAATACACAACATACATGGCATATTATGCCTTATTATTTCAAGAAAGGTAAAAACACAACTGAATGCAAAAAATATTTGTGTAGCACATGGAGAAGGTGCTGTGACTGAACGTGTCAAAGTGATTTGTGAAGTTTCTTGGTACTGTTGACATTTTGGCCAAGTAATTCTCTGCTGTGGGCTGTCTCATGCACTAGAAGATGTTTAGCAGCACTCCTGGCCTCTACCCACTAGAAATCAAAGCAGGAGATAGCCAACATACTCAAAATACCCAAATCAATGAAGTTTTTGGTGAAAATGGAAAATGTGTCTTTTATTTAATGAAAATCTAAATGGACTTTTTGGCCAACCCGATAAAAGATGAAATGGTGAGACTGCAGTTTTAAGGGGGCAAGGCCCATAATACAGTGTGATCATAAACAAAAAAACCCTGATGATGACAGAGCCTGACCTTGGTGGGGACTATGTATAAAGTAGCATGCTGTGGCAAGCCAGGTGGCTGCTAATGTCCCCTGTTCTCTGCTGGTACCTGGAATGCCAGGCCTGTTCTTTGGGGCTATAATGCTGGTCATGAGTTCCAAGAACAAACGAATGGGAGTAGATGTTTTCTCAAATGTTCCACGATTCCTTACTCTTCCCAGTTGCTTTGTAAACATTTAAAAATACATTACTCTACAGGATGCTGACAGAAGCAGCCTGTTCCTGGTGGAGGAGCTGCCCCCAGGGCTGGAAAGCAGAGCACAGGCCGAGGGCACAGTGTGCTCCATGAGCACAGCCAGGTGCATATTTGGCTCAGGGATCAGGGTAACAGATAGGCTCAGGCGCGTCTTACCTGGGACTTTGGGAGTCCCAGGTACGTAGTTGAACCGTCTTCCATTAAGTTGGCACCATTGACATTGTGGCCAGATAATTCTTTGTTGTTGGGGGCTATCCTGTGCACTGTAGGATGCTCAGCAGCAACCCTGGTCTCTGCTCATGACAACCGCAAATGTCTCCAGACCCTGCCAGGTGTCTCCTAGAGACAAACTTGCCCCCAGCTGAGAACATGCCTTAACTCCACTTTCCCGATTCCTTCAAGAAATTCTGTTAAGTCCTCTGAAGATGCCTTTACAACTTTGACATTACTATTTTAACATTGGCCGAGCATATCTCAGTTTACAAGGTCAGTTTTACAATAATTTTCTTAGCCATATATTGGACAGCGGAGGATTTTCCCATGAACCAACAAGAGTAACTGCTGATGTTCAAGAGATAAATATGGGTCTGGCTCTTCACTCAGTGCTTCCTACCCTCTGAACTTCTTCTGGCTTCTATTTGGTGAACCCAACCCAGAGCCAGAGGGCAAGGGAGCCTGGGAGACACCTGGGGAGGTCCACCTCCAGCACGCAGAGCAAGGCAGCGATGGGTGGAGAGTTGGGGGAGGCAATGAAAGGGGAGGATAACCAGAAAAACAAGCTCATGTGGAGTATGGGAGGCTGGGCCTTGGCCTCAGAAGGAAGGTTGCATGAGACGACTCCAGGTTTGTCAGGAGTGTCGGAGGCGGAGGTCCAGGGCTCACAGGAGTTGCAGCGCTGAGGATTAAAGAGAGCAGAGACGCCACGATTAAGAGGAAGTCAGAGACAGGGAGTTTTCCTGACAGCCGCCCCGCAGTCAGGCTCTGACTGCTAATGCTCAGGAACGCGTGTTCAGGGAACCCTGCAGCCTCGCTGGCTGCGCTGCTTCACGCTGGCGAGGGAGGAAAACGGCTCCGCTGGGGGTTCGTTCAGTCAGGGACTTCTTCAGGTGGCCTGGAGTGAAGCTGCCTAGGTCAACACCAAGCCACAGCTGGCTATGACTGCTGCTGCTTTTTAAAAAATAAGCCCCCAGTGGTGCCTCTTGATGTTTTATTGGGATTGGAATGGTACTTACTGGACCTGTTCTCTCTGGGGGTCTTGCTTTGTCACATTTCTATTGTGGACCTAACCCCTGTCCTTTCCTGAAGGCTGGTATTTGGAAACTCAGAAGCCAAGACCTGACTGGTGTTTTCTTTACTTTCTGCGATATCATCTCTCTTCTGAGGGAATAGTGTGGAATGTCTAGATGATTAAATGAAGGAAGGTCAAGTAGTAGAAGAAAATACCGTGAACGAAAAACACATCAGTTATTTTATCAAGCTGCATTTTTATTCACATACTGTTTTGTTAGAGAGGCTACAGAGAATCACACTGGAAAAGTATCTGATCCCAAGCCATTGTCTGGGCTTTAATGTAACCCCACCCCACGCTGCTGCCACACCCACTTCTGTCTCCCTCTGCCTGCACTTGGAGGCTTTGTGTATGGTATTTGCTCTGCCCGGGGTACTCCTCCCCCAACCTCTCCTGTCAAACTCCTACCCATCCTTCAGGGCCCAGCTCAAGTGCCCCTCTACATGAAGCCTTCCTCAGTCCCCTCAGTCAATGATCCCACTGTCCCAGACATTACAAAATACCCCTGGGGGGAGAAATCACTCATGGTTGAAAACCACTGCCTTCCAGGCATCCAGTATAGCTCGTCCTCATGCTATATCAACAAATAATCTTCTGTTCCATTTCCACATTTACCTTTGTAGAACTAGCCCTTCATGGAGGGCTTGCCAATTATTGTTATCAGATATGGCTCTTTAGCTGCATCTGAATCCACCTATAAGCTACCACGTAGGCCCTGGCTGGGCGGGTCAGTTGGTTGTAGCATCATCTCATACACCAAAAGGTTGCGGGCTCAGTCCCTGGTCACCGCACATACCTAGGTTATGGGTTCGATCCCCAGTCGGAGTGCATATGGGAGGCAACCAGTCAACGTTTGTCAGTCACATCCATGTTTCTCTCTTTAAAATCAATGAATGTATCCTGGGTGAGGATTAAACTACCACATAGTCCAGCTTATACATTTATCTATTATTAATGTTGTTAGGTGAGTCCTCTTCCAGAGACCAATACACCCTGAAGTCAATTTTTTTTAAGTTTCTAAATCTGTAAAACTGATCATCAAAACTAGCATCAAGAAACTTTGGCAGAGAGACATGAAACAGCAGCACAGAATAACATGGTCTTACATCCTGAGTAGGAAATGAGGCAAGGAATGATTGCATCCACCTGAGTTAAAAATCGCATACCCTCTGCCCCGATGCGACGTGTATTTCTATGGATTAGTTGGCTCATATGAGATCACTGAATAGGGGACTGCCTACACTGACGTGGAAGCTGGGTGGGTCCATGGGTGGTTTGTTCTCAGCAGGGGAGCCAGGGAGGAAGGAGAGGGGCAGCAGGATTGAGCCATCACAGGAAGGCAAGAGTCCTCTGCTTGGCAGTGCGACTTAGAAGAGCCCCTGCAGCTCTATGGTACTGTGATGTGACAGAAATGCCTAACGTCACAGGAAAGAAACTGCATGTACAGACTGGGCGAGGGGAGGTGTCCGGTTGTGAATGCACGAAACAGAGTTTATTCTCGTATTATTATTATTTAATGATTGTATCATTTTCCATGGGAGCAACTATAAACCTACTCTTGCCGCACCTCTACCTTCACAAATTAGCTAGTTTACAAATAATATCATTGTTAAAACATGTTTATATTTAATTAAAATGAGTGACATCCCTTTAAAAACTTCATTTTTTTTGAGTCTATAATGAGGTTAATGATCCTCTTTTCTTTATCTTAAATCCTGTGTTTCTTGAAGTTGTTTTTTCTTCTGAGCTTGGCCAGATCCCACAAACACTTGTTCTAAATACTGGGTAAGTGTTAAATACAGAGTCCTGCACAAATGATGGTGCCCGAAACACTGCCCGGAGAGCAAACTCCTGATCGGTCGACGTTCTGCTGACCAGAAGTCTCTACAGTGTGTCAGTTCTGCACATCTGTTCCCCAAATGTGATTGATGGTCATGATGAAGATGCTGTAGGGTTTCATAAGAGCCTTACAAATCCCCCAGGGAAGTTTAAGTAAGGTGGACAAACATTTCAGGGCTTAATTCACTTTTGTTTCTGCATTCAAATGCTTGAAAATGGGCATTTTAGGGTCCTCCAATGACATTGTTTTGTTCTAGGTCATTGAGTTATAACACTGATGACGTTGATGACTGGCTGAGGCTGCTCTCTGTGTGGAGAGCACGTTCTCCCCAGGTCTGCGTGGGTATTCTTCGGGGACCCGTTTCCCCTCACATCCCATAGATGTGCAGGCTAGGTGTACTGGCGCATCCAAATTACGCCAGTCTGAGTGAGTGAGGGCACGTGTGCGAGGGGCCCTTTGACGGAAGGGCGTCTTGTCCGGGTAGGGCCTCCCCTGGCATCCTGAGCTGTGGCTCTGGGTACCCACGATTCTGGGCTGGAGTAAGTGGGTTAGAGAAGAATTATCTGACTTGTTGTTGTTAATCTTTCTGAAATGTACATATTGCTCACAATTATTTCAATGTTTAATAATGAGAGGTGTTTTGGGTCTTTATTGAGAAGTTGAGTGATATTTTTGTGACTGGAAACATGCTGTAGGAACTTGACTCTTGTTGCTCTCAATTAGCCTATGGTAAAATTGGTTTTGTTATACATCATTTGGCTTAAAGATGCAGTTTCCAAGTCCCTGTTGACATTAAGTGAGGCTTATTGTATGGCGATTCTCTGTAAGCTATTCAGTGGCAGAAAGCTCTCCAGTTGCTAGGTTTATTTTAATTTGCGTATTGAAATATTCAGAAACAAGTCTCAAAGGAATAAAAACAAAGTACAGTTGAGGAACTAGAAGTATTTAGCCTGAATCGTTGTGACAAAATGCGGAATCTAAGGGTCCGATATGGGCTGGGCCCTCACACAACTAACTGTCTGAATGATGTGCACTGCTTGTATTGGTTTCTGTATGAATTAATAAAGAGAAACTGGACCATGGCTATAAAGATAGACTGGCTGCAGAATGTCTTCCTAGCAAATGCGAGCATTAAAACGTATCAGGTGGGTGCAGAGAGTAATCAAGTATCTCTGTATCATTGACGAAGGAGAGTAAAGAGCAATAATCTGCAGCCTCAGGGTTTGGAAGCGTAATCGTGGCTCCTTCCCTTACTCTTTTCCTTTATGCACGCTGGAAAGTAAATGGGGGCAATGAGATCAGCTACCTCGGTTCATTGGAGTACATTGGCTACTTCTAGGTCCAGCCAGATGGACTGGGGAGTAAATAAGGTAGGCCATAGGAGTAACCATAGACATAACCATAGACGATCCCTTTTTTTTTTCCTCTTGTGCCATTTGAATTGGGGGCATGGACTGAATGAATGTTTATTAGAGGCTCCAGCCAGGACTTCCAGTTTCCAGTTCCGCATTTCAGAAGTTGGACTCTGCACTTCATCCTAATAACGAGTAAAAAGCTGAACTGGCTGAAAAATTAACAACTCTTCTTGGAACTGTAAGAAAGGAGAGAACAGCCCTGGCTGGTGTGGCTCTGTGGATTGAGCACCAGCCTGTGAATTTAAAGGTCGCCTGTCCAATTCCCAGTCCGGGCACTTGCCTGGGTTGCAGGCCAGGCCCCCAGTAGCGGGTATCCGAGAGGCAACCACGTGTTGATGTTTCTCTCTCTCTCTTTCTCCCTCCCTTCTCTTCTCTCTGAAAATAAATAAAATCTTTTAAAAAAGAAAAGGGAGAACAGAGGTCAAAACATAGTCCCCAGGATTGCAGAGCCAGACAGACGAATAGGGGGAGTCACGGCTCCCAGGAGTGGACTCAGGAGCACAAACTACCCTCCGGGAACAAAAAACTGTGCTGTAATTGACCAATTACTGGAGGCGCAGTGCAGACAAGTCTAAGACTTAAAAAATCCAGGAGACCTGGTCATTGAGTGGCACCAACAATATTGTGAGATTTACCTCCAAAAGCTTGGCCAGGTTCCCGTAGTAAATATTGGAGAAAAATCCCCTCGTGGTCCTAGAAGGGGGAGAGGAAAACAAGCTCTCTTCTGAACAAGGCCTGCACGCAGCGGAGTCCAGTTAACCGGAGCCTAACTTGCTGGGGTACAATCAGAACTTAAATGGCCTGGGAAAGGGAAACGCCCAATTTCAGACCACTCTAATCATCCTGTTCCATCTAAAATGGGAGCAAAAAACTGAGAGACTCTTGTGAAGTGCACAGTCCACAGGCTCACTAAGAGACTGAGACCTAATTATAGAACTACAGAATCTGCCCCCACACCTCACCTCACCATCACATTACTAAATACCTATGTACAGCAGTTCTTCTTACCTGGCACATCATGCGAGGCTATCAGGACATACCAAAATGCAAAAACCACAATTTGAAGAGGCTGAGCAAGCATCTGAACCAGCCATGGCAGGGATGTTGAAAATAATCAGACAAAGAATTTAAAATAAGTGTGATTTATATGCTAAGGGTGTTAATGGTTCAAGTAGACAGCATACAAAAATAGATGGACAATGGAAACAGAGAGAGGAAAATCCTAAGAAAGAGCCAAAAATAAATGCTAGGGATGAAAAGCGCTGTTACAGACATGAAGAATGCCTTTAATGGGCTTATTGTAGTGCGGACTGAACACAGCTAAGGAAAGAATCTCTGAGCTAGAGGGTATATCAGTAAAGGCTCCCGACAAAAGACTTCTCTTATACTCCTGTCTAGCAGAGGAGTTAGGAGAGATAATTATTAATAAATTGTTCAAAAGCTAAGCGCTAATCATGAAAAAAGTTCATCGTGGTAACTCTTAGCTTTAAGCATGCACTTCCGGCAAATCACCAGAAAAGTGATGCTGCACTTTGGCCTTGTTTAAATGATGAAGGTTATGTGTGACCAGATTAAGTGAAATAGAGGTGTTTCTTTTGGCTGAAGATTCCTGGAAAAATTATATTAAAAAAGACTAGTTGCTTCCGAATCAGATGGAGGAAACACACTCCACCATAGGTCTCCCACTCAATGCAGCTATAAAACCTTGAAAGAATGAAATGAGGAGCCAGAGGAAGGCTCTGAAAAGTGACTTAGAGGAAAAGTCCACCATTAAACGCTTATGTTAGGAAAGAAAAAAGGTTTCAAATCAGTAAACTTTCTCTTTAAGAAACTAGAAAACGAGGGCAAAATAAAGCCTAGCAAGCAGAAGAAAGGAAATAATAAGGAGCAAAAATCAATGAAATTAAAAACAAAAACAAAGAGCAGTGTGGAAAAAAAGCTTGCTTTTTGAAAGAGCAATAAAATTGATAACCCTCAAGCAAGACTGACCAAAGAAAAAGAATATTACCATTATCATAAATGAGAGAGGGCAAATCAATTCAAGCCCCGAAGACATTAAAAGAATAATAAGCAATACTAAAAACAACTCTGTAAATAAAAATGAAAATTAAACAATTTTGATTAAAGAAACAATTTCTAAAAAACTGTAAAGTACCAAAACTCAGCCATGATTAAATAGATAATTGGAATAGTACTATATCTGTTTTAAAAATAAACTTTTAGTTAAAAGCCTTCTGAAAAAGAAATCTGTGGGCCCAGATGGTTTCATGGGTGAATTCTATGAAATATTTAAAAAAGAAACAATGTAATTCTATACACTTTTCTTCCAGAAAACAAAAGAGAAGGGAAACATTTCCAATTCATTTTATGGGGTCAACATTGCCTTGATACTACAACCAGGCAAAGACAACACGAGATAGTTCCAGACTAGCGTCTCTTAGGAACATGGACATAAACATCGCAACAAAATATTCCAGTAATATTCATCAACAAAACCAAATCCAGAATATATTAAAAACAGCTGTATACCATGGCAAGTGCAGTTTGTCCCAAGAATGCAAGACTAATTCGGTATATAAAAATCAATCAATGTAATCCATCAAATTAATAGTCTAAAGAAGAAAAAAATGCATGATTCTATCAATTTTTGCAGAATAAGTATTTAACAGACTTTAACATCCACTCACAGTAAAAACTTTCAGCAAACTAAAAATAAAAGAGTATTTATTCATATTGGTAAAAAGCATCTGCAAAATACCCGTGGCTAACATTACACTCAATGATGAAAGATCGAATGTTTTCCCCCGGAGATTAGGACAAGACAAAGATACTCACTTTCACCATCCAGATGTCCTTCATCTGGTGACTACATAAGCCATGGTACATTCTTTCTAGTGAAATACTGCTCAGCAATAAAAAGAGCAAATGTTGATACCACACAACTTGAATGAGTCTCAAAGACATTATGCTACATGAAAGAAGGCTAATCCCAAAAGTTTCATACTGCATTATTCCATTTATTTGACATTCTCAAAAAGACAGGAAAAAAGTACTAGAAGACAGATCAGATGTTACTAGGTGTTGTAGGTGAGAGAAAGGATGACTACAAAGGTGGAGAATTTATTATTTTTTTGAGGTGATAGAACTATTCTGTGTGATAGTGATGAGTCTATATATGTGTTCAAATTCATAGATATAGCTCTGGCTGGGTGGCTCTTTTAGTTGGAGCATTGTCTCATGAACTGGGAGGTCGCCTGTTTGAGTCCCTGACAGGGCACATGCCTGGGTTGTGGGTTTGGTCCCAGGTCAGGGCACACACAAGAGGCAACCAATTGATGTTTCTCTCTCACATCAATATTCCCCTCCCTCTCTCTCTCCCTCCCTTCCCCTCTCTCTAAAATCAATAACTAGGTTGTCAGGTAAGGATAAAAAATTACAGATATACACCAAAAGAAAAGGTAAAAAATAAATAAATCTCTGAGAAGTCAGGTAGACCACCTGCATTCTTTCAAGCAGAGTCGTGTGCAAACCATCTCAGCTGGAATATATTGCCGAAGAAGGTATTCCACAGTTCCTCTCAGCGAGATCCCTGGAACCAGCCAGCCTCCCGTGTTCTGTCTCCCCTAGACTGCCTTCCTGCCCTGTTTCTCTTTCAGGTGTTCCCCTTTAAACCTGCTCCCAGAAGATGTTCTCACATCAACCACTGGATGTGAATCAGTGAATGATCTTGTCCCAAGCTATTTACATTTTGTGTTCATTCTAAATACAGAATAAAAGTGTCTTTCTTTTAAGGGAATTTCAGGCACCTATTAGCAGGAAGGAGTTGTTTGGGGGAGAGGGGCATCCTTCTAGTACCTCTGCAATCACTTATTTAGGCAGCTATTTGCCCATGGATAATATTGCTCCCACTGATGTCTGTTGGGGGACTTCTGTTGTTCTCTGTGTTGGTGTCAACCTAGGGCTCTTGTACCTTATGTCGTAAAATGACAGCCAGTGGAAATCGAGGATCTGTGCTTCCTTAGTCACGTTCAGCAGGAGAGAGAGCATGAACCTGGCCTTCAACCATGGCATGTATCTTACTCTTTTCAGGAGACCCTGGAATGCATGGTCACCTCTGAACCAGTAACAATTGCCAAGGAAAGCAATGAGCTAATTGGCTTGGATAATCAATAGGGGAAAATGTCCCAAGCGGTGTCTTCATCCACAGAGATAATGATTTTGGAGCCTCCCAGACTTGGGTTCTAACACTGGCTCTTTCCTAGCTATATAAAATTGGATGATTTTCTATTTAAAATGTGTTTTTAGAAATTATGTTTAGAGTATACCTAGAAGGCAGCTAGGAGGCCTTCAGTAAATGTTGCAAGTATTCTAGGACCAGCTCAGTCAGCTGCCAGGATCGGAAAGCATCGCCGTGATGGGAGCAAATGTGCAGGGGAAACAAAGACTGTGACAGACACGGCAGAATTTGTATAGAGAAAATGAGCTAGTTCTAATTCATTATTTTCTAAGGTGAAACTTTAAGCCAGCTAAGATAGTTTTAGCCCATTAGTCTCTGACATTTTTAAGCAACCCTAATGTATAAAACAGTTTAGATAAATTGTTTTTTTTTCCACTTGTGTATAGAAATGTTACTGAGCAAACAGGGGGACCACCTCAGGTGGTGCTGAGAGCATTCCTACTCGGAGCCCTTCTCGCCTGTGAGACCCAGCACTTCCCTTGCTCCCCAAAAGCCTATAAGCCAAAACCATGCCCAGAAGTTCTCCATATCCTTTTCTGTTCTTAAGCCGGCTACGCAAGCCGGTCTCCATCCTCTCTAGAATGTGCTCCCATGGGTTTCAGAGGCACCGTCCTCTGGCAGCAGCTCTCTCCTTCAAGATCTGGGTACACTGTTCTCAGCCTCCATGTAGTGGCTCGAGGAAACATGTGCCTTGTCACACTGGATCATGATGGAGCCCAGGGAGGCACATGTCCCATGAGAGTGGCTTCTCCATGTCCTTCAGAGATGCAGAAGTCTGTAGCTCAGTATTCCCAGTCACAGTTCAGCTCTAAGCATCTCTCACGAATCGGTGCCTGGTTAGACAGGTCCCTGCACAGCTCCGCTGCTGTATTCTTCTTACCCCAGACCCCCCGGCAGACTGGGACCCCATTCTATTTACCCTTTCAGGGTGCATGGCTATTTCTACTCTCTCAGCCTGCCCTTATTTTAAATACTCAGCCCGGAACTTCCTATGTGACTTCATACATGGCCCCTCTTATTATGTGTTAGCGTCTGCCATTGTTGCTAGTTCCCCCATATCTTATACTTACTTCTGGCTGCCATCATTAGTCAGGGCAGGAGCTCCCCATGACACAGGCATCCACCTCCCCTGGCATGTCACAAGTCAGTATATGCTCTGAAAGTCATGGACATCTTTTGCCCTGGGCAGCAGCGCTCTCCCTTCAGAAAGGCGTAGTTATTAACTTGCCGCTATTCTGCAAAGTACCTTAACTGGTGTATCGTCCACTTCCCCCTGCCCCCAACCAAGGGCTGTGGGGATTTTCTCCTATTTTCAGGGAACCCTTGCTCTGCCTCCCATTATAGGAATACATTAGTAAGGGGATTTTGAAAGTATAGTCCATCACAGAAATCTGCACAAATAAGGATATTAGAATTTTATTTCTGAGGCCTTAGGAGCAAAATCAAAATTTTCCATGGCAGAGGTTCCCAGCCTTGGCCGCCTATTAGAATCATCTGGGGGAGCATTTAAAAGCCTTGAATGTCAGGCCACCCCCACCCCTGTCCCTGACCAATAATATTAGAATCTCACCCTTAGATAACTCAGATGGCTTGGATGGTTAGAGTGTCTTCCTGGTACACCAATGTGGTAGGTTGGATCCATGGTCAGGGCACAAGCAAGAAGCAACCAATGAATGCATGAATATGTGGAACAACAAATTGACGTCTCTCTCTTTCCTTCTCTCCCTCCTCCTCCTTTCCTCCCTCTCTCCATCTCTCCCTCCCCCTTTCTCTAAAATTAATAAATAAAAATAATATTAGAATCTCAGACAGGATTCTCTGGGAGCCAGGTGGTTACAATGTACATCCAAAATTGAAGGCTAATGCCCTTCAGGTACATGGCGCTTTCACCAAGTGGAGCTTTACAGGAATGGAGCACACTGTTGAAGAGTTTCCATGGAAGTCATGGAAGTCACCTGTTCTCTCGATTGCTGAGGACTTTTAAAGCCACACCTTACTGAGAACTTCAGAGAAAATACAGCTACAAATAGTTGTAGGCAGTCTTGAGAGAGCTGAATTAATCTATTTCTGGCTCAGCTGAATAATTTCATATTTTCTGTGCTCTGGCGGTTTCATCACTTTTCCTATGACTCTTCTCTATCTGCCACCCATGAGTGAATTTTACATTCCTTGAATCGAAGGCAGAGAAAGAACATCCAAAGAGAAGGAGAGATTATGCCGAATGAAACAGAAAATCTATGATTCAAATAAACATTTGTAAAACCAAGAGACAGTCACTCTAACAACTTCAAGGCAGAAGAGTGTGGACAGTAATTAGTCATCAATATTTAATTTCAGATTGAGAGAGTCACTCCCTCACTTGCTTTTTTGCTGGAGGAAATGTGTATCTTGGTTTAAATGTGTCCAGATCAGTCAGGTCTGCCTTTTTAACTGTGAATTGAAATAACAAGAGCGTTAGCATTGAAGCCAGAAAAATTGGCATAGGTGCTGCCTGTCACCACCAGAACCAATAAGTAGAGACAAGGACTGAATCTTTATGGGCGTTTTATTCAGATGCCCACAGTCTGAGAAGACAGTGGGCAGTGGGTTATGTACCCTCAAAAACTGTCTTGACATCTCTTCTCAAGGTGGCCTTTTTATAAGGAGAAGAAAGTGTAGGAAAGGGGTTCAGAAAAAAGGTTAATGGGATAAGAGTTACAGGCCGGGGCAATTTTCCTGCTGCTTCTTTATCTGTTGATCAGGAACTCAGAAACCATCTCCAAGGCTTGCAGACCTCTGGGGCACAAAAGTTGAATTGCTTGTTGACCTTCTGCAGTCAGGTAGGTCATGCATTCCAGTTCCTGGAATAACAGCTTTCTATAAGCAATCACTTAAGCCTGTCAACTAAGGCTAAAGTCTTTAATTCTTGAGTTCTTCTATCAGTGTGTCATCTCCAGCTTTCTCCGTTTCACTTTCTGGAAGCCCATTTTGTGATTTATTGAATTCATATCTTTTTAAGTAATTATTATCAGTACATTTTTGAAAAAGATTTTTTTTTTTTTAGAGATGGGAAGGGAGAGAGGGAGAGAAACATCAATGTGTGGTTGCCTGTCACACGCCACACTGGGACCTGGCTTGCAACCCAGGCAGGTGCCCTGACTGGGAATCAAATTAGTGACTCTTTGGTTGGCAGGCTGGCACTCAATCCACTGAGCCCACCAGCCAGGGCTGTCAGTGCGTTTTAATTAATGGATCTTTAAACAGTTTTGCTGAATTGGGACTAGGTTAATTGTATTAGAATTACCTGCTATAATTCTACGCCTAAAGCAAGGGACAAATAGAAAGTTTAATTTTTTCCCACCAAATTCTCACAACATTCTGATGAATAAAGTTATTACAGCAAAAATTGCCCTTCTGTAGAATTGCCCAAACCATTACAAAGTACTTTGTATAAGGAAAAGAAGGATATTATTAGTTTGCCTTGAGAAAATACCATTTGATGCAAGAAAAATCTTAAAAAGAAGCAGCAGAAGAGAATCATCAAAGGGTGAAAATTTGACAAGAAAAGGGATATTTAAATAGTTTCAAAGTACTTTTCTACAAAATATTGATTAATTCCAAGGGGAAAACAGCAACATTTCAGTGGAAAACGTGGCACACACCTGGACTAAGAAATCAAAGGTAACAACACCAGTAATGGAACAAATGCCAATCATGTGCCTCCTGTTACGATGCCCTGAGAAGGACATGGCATTACTTCTGAGTCGTTCCTACCAGAAACGTATGACCATCGATTCCAGCACCTGCATGTTCTCTTGACTATAAATCAGCAGCATCCTATCACATTTTTCTCAGTAGATATCATCCCAAGCTTTGTATGTAAGAGCCAGATTCTTGACAGAATATTTAGCTAACAAATATTTATGATCCAATATATGGCCATTGTGCTAGTTTATATGAACTGGGTTTATATTGAAAATCATTTAAAATAGAAAAGAAAACATTTTTATACCCAGAACAGGAAGTCTCCTGTGCCAGCTTCGGTAGATAGAATGTACGGTCAGCAGACCCACCAGATACTGGCCACATCGTAGAGGTTTCCCTCCAATAATGGACTGCGGAGGAGGAAGGGGCACAAAAGAGAGAGCCCCATGGATAGCAAAGGTAAAGAAATATTTTTTTTTGACAGAAGATAAAACTTATTTGACTAAGGATATTCTCTAAGAGTTAAAGTAAGGGAAAGCAAGTAGACGAACTAACCCCACAGTCACCTAATTGAAGAAATTAGATAAATTATGGAGAGAATTCAGGACCTCAGTGAAACTTGCAACTTTTAAGTATTTTTGCTTGGGGAGAAGATTTGATACTCACCATCCCCCACACTTACCCCCAGGTATGTAAATTATTGGGGATATTTAAGCAGGAACTAGTGACAAATGGGTGCCCCCAACAACAGACCTTGCAGCCAAATCATGAGATTGAACGTGGGCAGAGTCACCTCCTCCCGCCTCTGCTGAAACCCCAGCAAGATAAATGAAAAACGTGTTTGGGGAAAGAGGGGAATGAATAGCCTTCCTGTTCCTATAACATTAGGCTTGAAGGCAGTGTACTTTCTGGATAATACCTCCTGCTTTAAAAATAACAAACAAAAACTGCTTGGGGCTATTGTGCCATCAGAAAATTATACTTAAACTATGTAACATGTGATTATGAAAGCTCTCATGGCCTTGAACAGAGCCATGGCTTGTTTATAGTATCTTCATGGTAATATTTGTTATGTTTGTTACCATTTACTCTCATATAGAAATGCACTTTTGATAAAGGTAAACATGTTTCATCCACAAGAAGGCTCTATCAGTGGAGGTAGAATTGCTGAGTGGGATTCTAAAATTACTCACACGTAGAACTAACAATATATTGCATTAGTGTAGTCAGAACGCAAACCCACTCCCTGGAAAACGGAAATTACTTTGTGCGAAAAGTCCTTCTGCTGTGGTAAGGATGAGCCTATTTCTCATTTCCGCTTTCTTTTTCATTTAGCCTCAGTGCCCATATCTTTCAAAAGCTCTGTTAATTTATTTTTAAATCACCAACTATAATGACTTTAGGTATTCTCTCCAGAGTTGTTTTGTCCCTGCTCCCATAAATTTTGCATATCTATGTACACTTCCTGTGAAATGATGAACGCAGACTTTAGTTCCCGGGCAGTCTGGTGCTACCAGGTGAACTTTCCTCGTTGACTGAGGAGTCAAGGGCTTTTCTGTTGGCTAAGTGGGTGAGGAAGTGTGAGTGCTCAACCCACACCAGCACGACAGGCCATAATCGAAGACTTGGGACTCAGTGCAGGAGACGGGATAGGGTCCACTGGACACCTGCGCCACATGGCCTCCTGGGGAAACACAGGCCCTTGTGGAGAAACTGGTTACCTCTCTCCTTACAGTGTCTGTCTTCTATTTTTTAAATAAAAAAACATTTAAATTAAGTTCCATTTAAAAAAATTTGGCTATTTTCTTACTATTTTTCATCATGTTTTAATTTTTTGGTAAAGAAAGAAGGAATAATACGTGCTACATACAAAAACAAAGGTGATTTAGATCCATTTCCTCTCCTTAGAGTGAACAGTGTGGTGAAAATCCTTTTTGATCAAACAAAATTGTAGTCATGGAGTGAGTTTTGCCTCGTAATTAGACTATGCTGCCACATGTTTCTTTTGTTTATCAGTATTTCATGAATACTTTTCAGCTGTAGCTCCACCTCATTTAAAAGAACAGCTGACTAATATTCTATACCCTATATTACATGCCTGGCTCTCTTTGTTGGATATTCACTTTCCACTCTCCTGCTGACACAAATGATGTTGCACTCACTAAGCATCCTTGTATCTAAATTCCTACATTCTCTTGTTCCTATTTATTTCTGTTAAATTCCCCAAAATGAGATTGCTGCATACTTTTATACCATAAAAGTCTTTCCAAAAACATTAGAGAATTTCAGCTGCTAGTAGCAAGGTATGAAAGTATTTGACTTCCCACATCCCGGAAGTCATTAGCTCATATTACTCTTTTGATTTTCATCCAGGTTTGAGTCAGGGAATACACCAGGTGAGCTTGGGACATGTTTGTGTGCGAAACACAAGGACACTTCCAGAGACTAATGGTGTTCTGCCAAAGAGTCATATGAGCTGGTTTGAAGGGTTTCCCACTAACGAAATTGGGAGAACTTAAGCATCAAAAAGAATAATAAATAGACCAAAACACATTATATATAAGAATATTTTTTTATTATTGTTGTTGAAATACAGTTGTCTCCATTT
>PVKM010006393.1:0-44331 GCA_004027735.1 Carollia perspicillata
CACATAGCTACTAGCTTTAAAGAGTTCATAGCTCTCGAGAGTAGAAGGCCATGCAATTCCAGTCAAAAACTGGCTTAGGAATATAGATGACAATGATATTGAGGCTTAATGACAATGCCAGGAGAGGCCCCATGAAGGAGATATTTCAAATAACTCTTGAATGATTAGCAAATTCTCAGGAAGTTCATGTAGCATTTTCTATGCATGTGAGCCCTTTGCCATAACATCTTGGGACATATCTGTTCTGTTTTGTTTCAAAAGCACTTGCAAGTGTCTTCCATTTGTCCAGGGCCACAGTAGAGCTCGACCCCAAGGGACCATTCCCATGGTATTACCCCAGGGGATGGGTGCTCTTCACTTAGAGTATGCATGGTAAGAGTTGCACTGCGTGGAGGCACTTTTCTCTTCATTCTTGTTTCTGGCCTTGTCTTGCAGCTCTCTTCACTCCGTTTCCCTTGTTACCCAGTGAGCATTGCCCACCAAGTGGAAGGCCGAGGCTAGGTACTCTGTAGTCCTTTGCCTGTACTCTCACCTGGTGTCAAAACAGAGAAATGGAAGAAAGTTACATATCCATATGTGAACAGAATGGTCCTTGTTATGAATAAGAAAAATTGTATAACAGAATTGAAGGCACAGAGTAAAAATTACTTATAATCCTACCACTTTCTAATTGTTTATATATTACTATAATTAATGATAATTGGTCTGTTTCTATAATCTTATTTCATTGTACTGATGTTCAGAGATAATTATATATATGTGTGTGTGTATACATGTATATATATATATGTAAAGGTGTGTATGTAATATATATATACACATAGACAAGTTTTATGTTGAGAGAGTAAGAATTGAAGGGAAAATAATTTTGTAGAAAACTACTTCTTTAAATATATATTAACTTTATTAAGTAGCTGTTTTAACATTAGAGATATAGAGATATACTTTGAAACTTAGTTCTTTATGTCATCAATAGGATATTTGAATTCTCTTGGAGCCATAGCTATGGTGTCTTTAAAATAAGCATAATTATAAGTTTTAGACTATATAAATTATGAGATCTACATCTAAAGTGAATAACATAATAGTAGGCACTCAGTAAGTCATAAAAATATTTTTCTTATAATGAACAATAATATCCGTACAAAACAATGATAACATCTGTCTACTTTCTGCCCAGAGAGTCACTTGCTTGCCAGCTAGGCTTTAGGCAGGGTACTCTGGTTCCAGTCCATGCCCCACCCCTGACCTTCATCCTGGTTCGCTCATCTGTAGCAATTATCCCATAGACAGAATATTAATGAACTTATCGAGCCTTCCCAGATTGGCCTTTCTTGGATGCTGTATTGTACATGCTCACTGGGTAAGCACCTCTATCATGCCTCTTGACCGCCCACCCCTCCCCCACTATCTCCTCCAGACCATGCTTCAAAGGTACTTCATAGTTGTCAGAGAAGAGAAGACAACCTCCCTGAATAGGGAGCTCTATACCTGCTTGCTATTGCTATTGATTTATTCTGACTTTTTCATTCTGAAATGTGAGTTATTCCAGGTAAGTTGAGATAAGGCACTGTGAACTTTATTTGATCCTTTAGAAAACCATGGTGTTTGAAGCAGAAAGCCACCACAGTAATACAAATCCATCTGGCATGTGGAGAGAAAATAGAAGTGATTTGTAAATGCTGAAACATCCATTTGGGAGAAAGGTATCAAGAGACTCAATGAAGGTTATTTTGGGAGCTATCTCTGTCTTCATGAACATTTCAGAGAAGGACATAAATTGGGTATTAATCATGTACTGCGTACAGGCTAAATTGATGTAGACAACAAAAGGCAGGAAGGGGAACTATGCACAATGTGATCTGGGAGAAGAAAAGACATGCCAAAGCTTAATTTAACTGAAAGCTCAGGGATGTTGAGTGTTATTACTCAGAAACACAGGTAAAAAGCATTATTTTCCTTATGCTTTTTGCTTCGTAGTAACTTTACCTTTGTTTTTTTTTTTACTAAGTAGTTAAAGGTGTTGTCCAGGTTAGGTCAAAGGCTCCTGATGATGAATCGTTTCTCTCGGCATCTTTGTTTTATGTGAATGTACCCACTCAGCTTCTTAACTTCCACAGGTCAAGTCTGGGCATAAAAGGGGGTAGTAGTAATAGGCAGGCAGGCATATTTCCTGTGCAAAATGTCTTTTCTTATGGTGTATCTTCTCAAGCTGGTGTTCCTTTCTCATACATAAATATGGTTTAAGTAAATCTATCTAATTAAATAAATAACCCTTTCTCAAGGACCTTACAGTCTTGGGTTGGAGGTTAAAATGAATGCATAGTTTACAGAGTAATAGTCCACATACAGCCATTCATGCTAATCATGAGCTGGCGAGGGTGCCAAAGGAGACAGTGATCAGAGATTTCCCTGTATCTGAGTTCATCACTTCGGTCTATTGTATTAAGCCTTACTTGAAATCACTTATGATCACATTGCCCTCTTTTCCTGAAATATTTTTTCTTTATAAATTATTTTCCTTTCTCCATCTGATAAATTCCCCCTCCTGCCCCACAGATAATAAAGTCCTTAGAATTGACTGCAATATCTCTTTACATAAATATCAACAACTGACAAGTACCCAGATAGTTAGAATTCTCAAAGCGAAATATATAAAGCATTAGATATGTTTCTCCCCATTTCTCTGAGAGATAGGTAGAGAAAAATGGTAATAATTTCTGTTTGTATGTCAGACCTTTCTAAGAGGCTATAGTTTGTACGTGGAGTTCAGAAATAAACATAGATCTCTTCTGACTTTACTCCATTGGCCAGCCCCTTTCATGATGAGCTATTTGCTCCTGAGATAAACACATATAAAGGGTTGAAGTGCCATTTAGGCTGACTAGGCTTTCTGAAAGCCTTTGAGTGGCCCATCTCTGTTAGTTCTAGCATAGCTTCTGAGGCCAATAAAAGTGTTTACTAAAAAAAATATCTTAGCTCCTAGCCCATGTTGTCCACAGGGTTCTTAGCCTTTAAAGAGAGTAATTAATTGCCTACAGAGCTTACAAATACAATTTCCAGGGCCCATGCTCAGAGCTTCTGATTTAGCGGATTGGGGAAGAGCTCCTAAATGTGAATTTCTAAAAAGCTCCCAGTGGATGTCAATCCTACTGGTCTGAGGACCACACATTGAGTCTCACCAGAGCTTGTGAGGAGCAGTATGTAGCGACAACAGGAGATACACAATACACACTGGAACCTTGCTACTCAAAGTGTAGCAAGGTCTGAGACCTGCACTAGCATCCCATAGGAGAATTTTACAAATACAGAGACTCAGGCCCCACCCCAGACCTGAATCCAAATCTGCATTTTAACAAAATCTCTCAGTAGTTTTATATACACAGTATAATTTCAGGGACACTAGTCAAGCATAGAATAGCCTAATCATGGACTGAGGCGAAGTTATTTCTCCTCTCCTTTTCCCTTTTCCCTAGCAGATGGACCCTGTCTCCTCCTATTTGGGAAGCTGCATCCTAGAATGTGTAGTGGCACCTTATCATTCATTTACTCATGTGATAAGGTTTGTACAGAACTGTAAGAATGTTTTGGAAAATCCCATATAGTTTTATTTGTTAAAATAACTTTTCTACTAAGTTTCTATTTTACACATGAATTCTTGGTTTTAAGCAACAGAAATGCAAACATCTTAGGCAAAAAAGAAAACTTACTAGAATAATGGATGCTCCATGGAATCTCTGAAAATTATCTGAAAGGCAGGGCTTTAGCCGGATCACTGGGATGCACCAAGCCAATGACTAAAAGGCTTACAGAATGCTCATCTTTGCACCCTCTTCCCGTCTATCTCAGTCTCTCAGAGACACTGCTTGCATGTCTTCCCACCTCGCCATGGTGGAGGGTCTGAAACTATTCTCTTAGTTCCAGATTAAAAATTTTAAGGTGGAATTTCAGTTGCCCTGACTTGAGTCTTCTTTCCACAATTGGACCAATCAACTCTGAGACAAGACACCTTGATGACTAGTCTCCATAGAATAATCTACATGAGAGTTCAGAGAAGTGGGAAACAATGGGAAAGTTCAGAGTTTCCCATGCTAGAAAAGTTGATGTATGTCAGTATATGCTATTAACAACTTTTCAGTGTTTTGACAAGGCTTATTTCTTTTTTTCTTCACAGTTCAACTGAGTGGGAGGTGGCCTTCCTTTTTTAATAGTTTATTTTTATTGTATTTTTTCCATTAACATTTATTTCCGAAATACCCTCTTCTACCTCCACCCGCCCCCTCTGTTGCCCCCACAATCACCATGTTGTTGTCCATGTCTGTAAGTTCTTAGATCTTTTTTGCTTGATCCCTCTACCCCCATACCAAGAGCTGTTGGCCTGCTCTCTATCTATGAGTCTGCCTCTATTTTGCTTGTTAGTTCAATTTGTTCCATAGATTCCACATATGAGCAAAAGCATATGTCATTTGTCTTTCTCTGACTGGCTTATTTCACTTAGCATAATGTCCTTCAGGTCCATCCATATTGTCACAAAGTATCAAAGTTTCTTCTTTTTTACAGCTGAGTATAATTCCATTGTGAACATGTATCATAGATGTTTTATCTACTCATCTACTGATGGACGCTTGGGCTACTTATAAATCTTGGCTATTGTAAATACAGCTGCAATGAACATTGGGTGCATATATTCTTTTGAATTAGTGTTTTGAGTTGCTTTGAATAAATTTCCAGAAATGGAATCACTGGGTCATAAAGCAGATCCATTTTTAATTTTTAAGGCAACTCCATACTGCTTTCCACTATGGCTGCACCAGTCTGCACCCCCACAAGCAGTGCACTAGGGTCCCCTTTCTCCACATCCTCACCAGCACATACCGTTTGTTCATTTGTTGATGATAGTCATTCTGACAGGTGTGAGGCTGTATCTCATTGTGGTTTAAATTTGCATCTCTCTGGAGATTAGTCATGTTGGGCACCTTTTCATGTGTCCTCTTTGGAGAAGTGTCTGTTCAGGCCCTTTGCCCGTTTTTTAATTGGACCGTCTTTTTTTGTTGTCATTTGAGTTCTTTATACATTTTTCATATTACCCTCTTTTCAGATGTATCAGCAAACATGTTCTCTCATTTTGTTGATGGTTTCTTTTGCCATGCAAAAACCTTTTTAGTTTGCTGTATTCCCATTTGTTTATTATTTCTTTTGTTTACCTGGCCTGGGAAAATACATCAGAAAAAGTGTTGTTAAAAGCAATGTCTGAAATTTTACTGCCTGGGTTTTCTTCTAGTATTTTTATGGTTTTGAGTCTCACATTTAAGTCATTAATCCATTTTGAATTTATTCTTGTGTGTTATTCCAAAAACGTATATGGTAGGCAGACTCCCATGCAGTGGCACCTCTGAATTATTCACTGAAAGAGAAATTATAGAAGAACTCATCAGTGATTTTAGGGGTCAAGACTGGAAATGGTAAACACTTCCATTCACATTCTAGTATTTGGAGCATAGGACTATATCTAAATGAAGAATGTGGGCCCAGAGAGAAAAGGAATCAGGGTTGGTGAGCTGATAGCATTTTCTGTGTCATGAATATATACGCACATGAATATATATATTAACATGAAATCCACATAAAAATTGTACTTCCAATTTCAAATAAAAGTTGACCTTATTAAAAGATTAAACTGGGGCATATTAAAAATATGAAGAGTTAATTTGTACAGAAATCAATTTCAGTCAGGCAATAGCAAACCAGAAGTGTTTAGAACTACTCCACTGAAAAGAGGTAGGGGAAAGCCTTACTTTGGAAGAGGCAAAAACAGAGCAGGGAAATAATTTGATTGACTATAACTTAAGTAGCAGTAGCGTTATTGGAAAGCCTAATTGGCTGTTTTGATTGGTTGTTTTCTTTTTTAATTTCAGTTTTTTAACCTGGATGGACTGAAGGCTTAGGTTTTGGTTTGCTTATGTAATCAGCCAGACATTGAAGTCTCCTTAGTCTAGTGACCTTCCTGTTTGATTAACTGAACAACCTCGATGTAGATTATATGTAGCATATTGTATGTAGCATAGACATTTACACCGTGTAAGACCTTGCATTAGACAGCAGACTCAGGAGATGCTAATCACATTGCCTACAAGATCTCAAGACTGGGAAGGACGTCATAGTTTTCTATCAGACTGCATACGACATGCTCAGAGCAATGCAGAATTCTCAGTCCACCCTCTCCAGCATTATTAAAGACCCTCTCTGTGTTGGCAGAGCCTGGGGATGATGAGCTTACTTAAATAATTACTTTAAAAAAAATAAAACCACATGTGTTCTCACTTTATTTGTACTGCAACTCTGCTATTTTAAGGTGCCATTCAATGCAAAACACTTATCCTGAAGGAAAAATAATTTTTCTGTATTTTCCCATTTATAGTTTCATTTATTCAGTAATATATGGCCAAATTGTGCTTTATTTAAAAAAATAAAGATTAAGAGCAAGTCCTAAAAATTCTATGAAAGTTTTAGGCATTCACTTGAAATGTCAGAAACACCAAACATCAGCTGGTACATCTAATAACTCAGAAGGCTCTTGTTTACTCTAAGTAATTACCTGAAAACTCAGTAAAGTTCAACATTTTAGCAGTAAGCTACCAAGTCTTAGAACTTCATTATTTGACAACTTATTCAAAGAATGATATTTGGTCAAAAAAGACATACTTTGAGGATATTCACTGCTCATGCAGCATTATCATATTTATATATGATATAAAAATTGCATTTAGCGTGATGTTTAGGCTACTGTGACGCTGACAATTGAATTTGTTCTTTGCCTTTGTCCACTGAGAACTTGAATGTTTTAGATAATGTTGGTACAAGTTAATTTGTCTCCAGACATAGTGCATTCCCAGAACCTCCGAGACGCCCACGAAGAGTGTCAAAGATGACCTGTAGTCTCAGTGTGCTAGCCAGCTATGAAAAAAGAAATGTGCAAAAGCAAATAATATGTTTACCTTTAAAACAAAGAACATAAGGGTCTTCTGTAATTAAAAAACAAACAAGCATTTGCCAATTACATACTGAATTTACAAAATGATCCTTGGGATCACTGATATTTAAATGTACCTCTGGGTTGTCTAGTTGTCTCAGAAACATTGTAAATGTAGCAAATTTTGCAGCAAAAAACAAAGCCAGTCCTTGTAGAGCTGGATAATTGAGGGCAGAGTCCATAAGCTATTAACAGTTCCTAGTGTTTAACCACATCTCAGTGTTACAGAGAAACAAATGTTACAGAATCAGCTTTGTTTTTTGTATCCGTTTAAACTAATGTGGAATACCTTTTCTGCTCTTCCTTGACCTGTGCCTCTTAAAGAATCTAATGGATTTTAATAAAACATAGGGTTATAAAATTACTGAATTTATGGGTTCAGATGCTGCGCATTTCTTCCCTTGGAAGGCATATTAACCTGTAAGTGTATATGCTGCCCATTTATTCTGAGAGATACTGAATAAGTCAATATTACATCAATAATTCAAGGGATAATTTAGCAGCATAATTGTACTTTATTGCATTAATGTATTCAGCTATTTTAGTCTAACGCATATCTGCTGTGATATACCAATGTGATAGGGCTCTTCTTTTTTTTTTAATTGATTTTTTAGAGAAAGAGAGGAAGACAGAGAGAGACTGATTGATTTGTGGTTCCATTTATTTATGTGTTTATTTGTTGATTCTTGTATATTCCTGACCAGGTATTGAACCCACAACCCTGGCACATGGTGACAATGTCCTAACCAACTGAGATACCCAGCTAGGACTGATAGGGCTCTTCTTATATAAAAAGATTTGTAATTATTAATTATTTTTAAATCAGCAGAAATATAATAAATATAGGTTAAAAAAAGCACTGTAGAAAGAATGTCCAGATCACTTGATGGATTTAATTTTTTTTTAAAAAATATGAATCTCTTCCCTTTACTACATAGTACAGATATCATTCTTCTTGAAATACTTGTATTTCTATTTGCCAGGCTTATATTTAATTTTGAGCCCTTGCCGCTGCAGTTGTGACCTCACTAGCCTGGAGTGAAGTTGAAATCACTGCCATAACAAAACTTATAAATATAGGTTAGAGATATGTGATTTTCAAGGTGCTTTTGCCTCTGCCATGCCCTAGCTCTTTGCAACAACCTAATGTCTCTAACGGTGTGGCTCCTTCCACCTTAGAGATGGGGAGGGTAAGGTGCAGAGATGCTGCTCTTTTTGACCTAAATTATAAGCCGCCAAATAGGGGTCCAGAGTTTAAACCAAGATCTCTGACTTTATGTCCTTAGATTCTTCTGTTTGTACCTTGTTGGTATCTATAGTCAAGCTGGCTGTGTTTACAGAGTACATTTTGGCTTCTGGCTTTTGGCTTTCTGTAACTATTTGGTACAGGCCCTGTGAACATCATCCTGTGGGAATATTCCCACTTTGAAAGGGTAAGTGAGTATGTGGAGCTTTTCTCTAAACTATTTAGATGTGGTACTTCATTTCACTATACCTGGTTGTCCTTTTTTTTTTACTTTTTCATGAAAATGTAGTGTCATTTAGAGCAGAATGCCTTCCCTAAAACCTCTGCCTGGACTGGAGTATTTATTTTACTAGGGTAGGTTTGAATATTATATTATGGGCTTGATGTTGATTTCTTCTCCATTAGCTTTTGCCTTTCACTTTATGTACTTGTCTTAATTTTCCCTGCCTCTTCATCTGTGGGAATCATTCAAAATATCAAAGTATTAATTCAGTATGAAGTTTATACCAAAAGCCTACCATTTTAGATAAGTGATGTGCCTCAATTGACTTGTCTATTTTAATGCCTTTTGGAAAACTAATGATCATTCAAGAAGCTTTTACTAGAGCTTAAGACATGAATATCACCTGAGAAGTGATCCCCAAAGTGGAATTTATTTATTAAAAATTGTATATTTATTCTAACATATTTAAACTGCAGTCACCTTCAAAGTACTCTCCATGTGATGCAATACACCTATCAAGACTTTTTCCCACTCCTCAGAACAGTTTTTGAACTTGTTGATTTTGATGGCTTTTAGTGCTTCTTCCAGTTTTTGTTTCACTTCTTCCATATCAACAAAATGTTTCCCTTTGAGGACCTTTTTTCATCTGGGGAAACAAAAAAAAATGTTGTTCAGGGCTAGATTGGGTGAATAGGGAGGGTGGGGCCTGGGGATTATGCCATTTTTGTTCCAACACTGCTGAACATGTAGCGTGGTGCGGGCAGCTGCACTCATAAGTCACCCATGGGCAAACGTGTTGAAAGAGCCTTCACAGAAATTTTACTGAAGTCGAATGCAGCCCCTGACAACAACACAAGCTGGGACACTGACACAGATGGTTTTCTAGAACACTCACCTAGTGAGGGAAGTGTGTACTACAAGGGGCCCAACCCCCAGAAGTAATTATGTTTGTGTTTATTTTCTATTTTGGTCCCCCCTCCTATTTCGTGTTCCTGTGGGGTTACAATAATGTTAATATTCACTCTAGAAGGTAACACTGGGCATTGCCATATAGGAGACAGGTTTGGGGGGGCACAAAGGGTTAACAAAAATAGAATTTATGCTGAAACACAAGGTTCATAGTTCTCTTTGCTTGGGGTGCCCCATAAGTCCCTTCCTCAGTCAGTGTGTGGTGGACGCCCGCTATGGGGGAGGCGCTGTGTTTTAGGCATAGCAGTCAACAAGACAAGTGCGATCCCGGCATTCATGAACCTAAAATCTAGCAATGAGTTAATGAGCATATCACTAAGCGAATAGCGCTCATGCATGCAATGTACTTATTCTCAACTTATTCTAATACCTAAAGGATTTGATAGTCAAGGAGAGTTTATACATATCATCACCAATGTCAGGCATGCGTGAACTACTGTCCATTTCTCAGGAGCAAGTCTTCACCTTATCTTTCTGATTTTTGCAATAAACCCCTAAGGCATGTAAGAAATAACATGCTTAGTTCTTGTTGCTTTGTTTTAACATTTAAAGCAAATGTTTTTTAAAAGTTGTCAAATTCATAAATCTATTTTCTTGTTTCTTGAAAACAAATACTGGGGAAATTTGTTTTCTGAAAGAAAATGTTTATAGTGGAATACATTTACAATAGCTATCTTAAGTATGAGGTGCAGAAAAATCGGATTTTTTTTTTTACCTATAGCATTTACAGAATTGGGTTAGTTATATGAAAATATGCTATGAACTATCAGGCCTTTCAGAACAAAGTTTAGGTCTTGACTATTTGAATCTTCTTGACCTTACAGAAAGCCTAATAGGTACTCATTATATAGTTGATAAATATATTTAGAAGAATATAGTCACAGTATAAAGAAAAAAGTGTAGTTGAAGTTGTTTTTAAGTGTTACCTTCTTACTTTGATGATAAAGCTTAAAAGTGCTAACTTAACAGTGAACACCGGGTTTCTATCCATGTGTATCTAAAGTCTGTGACTTTGCTAACAAGTAGCATAACTTACCCTGAAGTACTGAAGGGGATTTTTACCTCATCCTGTGCTGGATGCTGTGGCGAGCTGCCTAGACCTCTCATTAAGAACTGAGGTATTTATTCAGGCATTATCCCACCTTCACAAATTGTGGGCTGCCAGGTGTGTTGCATGCTACAATCTCACATCCAAGTCCTTTTCCAGAAATTGCTTTCACTCAAAGTGACTGGCATCAACTAAGGTTATGCCGCTTCCTGGGGGAAACCCACATTTGAAAACTGGCTGATATGTGAGATACAAAAAGTCTTAATTCAAGATAATGTTGAAGGGGTATGCGGGCTCAGGAGTTTCCCATAGGATATGCTGAGGACTCTGTTACAACTGCATCTCAGTTCAGCTTCTTGCCTCTGTCGAACTTGCTTCTGCAATAAAACTCTGGCACAAAAATATCACCCTAACAGTCTATTTCCTAGAAAATGTGCTTTAGGATGATGGGACTTCACATGCTCCTAGGAATCAGACTCTAAATGGGATTTTTTGAGTCGGTCATCCTCCAGGTAGTTGGTAGTGCAGAGACAGAGTGCCCACAGCCCCTGGCATTGTTAAAACTGGAGAGGAACAGAGATCAGAATCCGTGAAAGGTGATGCACTGACTGCTACAACAGCTCAGGACCTTTGGAAAGTTTGAGTGAGTAGCAATTATAAAGACTATGCAGTTGCATGGCTCTTGTGGGGGGCTATGGATGGATTAGGAAAGATAATGAAAGACTAGAGATTTTTAATCACCAACTAAAAGCAAACTGTGAAAGCCAGAGGGCCTTCTTGGCTGAATTTATAAAGAGTCTGTCATATGCACCTGGAGGGTAGAAAAAGTCGAGGATCATGTTCAGGACTCAATTATATGGGTCAAAGAGCTTCAAAAATAATTAAATTCTCAAATCCAGCATGACTGCTCTGCCAAGGTCAGGACCTTGAATAGGGGTGGGTGAGACTTTGAAATTCAGAGTGGGAACATCTGGATAGATGCACTTCCAAACTTTAAGCTTTCACATTCCAATGAAACTTCTGGGCCTGCAGAAATGGCCTGACCCTTTCTGTTAAAGGCTTGTAGTCTCTCTTGCTGGAAGATAAAGGAAAGGTGTTTGCCTTGAAAAACAATAAGCACCCACTTCAGGATCTACCCCTGCCTCTACTCCTGGCTTCCATACCAGTGACTAGAATGAAATTATAATATAATCTGACTAAAGAGGTGCCATTCTATAGAATAAAAGTCATTTAAACACCTAAAGAGACCAAATATCTAACCAATGTGTACTGGCAGGAGCTCGGAGACTCTGTGGATTCTGAGATGTCATACCCAGGGAAGGATGAAATGTTAGTTGAGATAAAGGAAAGCTTGTCTGTAAATATTAAGAATATAACAGCATCCTTCCATGATACAAGATTGAACACATTGGCAAGGACTCTTGGAGATAGTCGTAGGTCTAAGAAACTATGAATGCTCTTGGAAACTTGGAGAAAAGACAGTGAAGTAGAAATACCACCTCACGTGATGGGAAAAGTGATCAAATGGCTATGCGCATACGAGAATGAATAAAGAACATAGGGCTTGAAGACAACAAAAGAGGGCCTGGGGGAAAATCCATTTGCCAAAGCAATGAGGGCTGTCTGGATGAGGAATCAGCAACACCGAGAAGCTCATTGTCTGCTCTCCCCTGTTGGGTAAGGTAAATGATGAGAAATAGCATCCTAGATCTAGATTTTCTGGTAGCCATGGAGATAATAGGCTCCGCAAAGAATAAAGACCAGAGTGATGGCACTTGGTCAAAAGCAGGCTGGTGCAATTAAATGTTATGTCTATGGCTCCTTGAAAGGTTGGGGGTGGTCTCCTGTGACCAGCTCATGGAGGAGGCAAAAGAACACACTTTTTCACAGGTGGGAAATCTCAGTATGTGAGTGCTAGCCACAAAGAGCTGCACTACACCTCCAGTCAAGAGCGGCCCTGAAAGGCAGCCAAAGTGTCTTTATGAGAAGAGTTGCTATGGTATACCTCATTGCTTATTTCATTTAAAAGTTCTCAAGACCCAAGAAAAGAATACAGAGTGCGGTAAGAGTAAGTTTACAGTTGTGAGTAGGTAACCAAATGCAGGTCCAGCTGCCTGCCGAAACAAAAGCCAAACTCTTGGACAAATGCTGATGAAAAAGAAAGTGATTTATTTAGATGCCAGCAACATGAGAAGATGCAGGACTATAGTCTCAAAACCCATCTTAACATCTCAGTGGAGGCTGAGGTTTTAATAAGGAGGGGGAGGTAAAGCAGAACAAAGAGACCATCAAAATCCCCAGGGGGGATGGGGGATGGGGCCCCAGGGGGGATGGATCCAGGGGGATGGGGCCGAAAAATTCTCTGCTATGTGCAGGTCAGCACAGCCCATCCCAACAAGGACCTCAGAACCTGTTGGGTGATGGTCTGGTGTGTATCATGCTGGACTCTGTCATCCTGGCTTTATGTCATTCCGATTTTGTGGTTGGAGGTCAGCAAATCTTCCAGAGCTGGGGTGACTGAAGGTCAGAGTCTGTATCTTTTGAAGTTAGTTGCTAGGATTCTTACATGAACATGCTGTTTATCTACACAGTATATGTTTCAGAGTCAGCATTTATAGAAACAATTTCAAAAGAATGGTGGGATGGATTACAATTCTTCACTGTTAAAGTACACGAAACACCAAGTTTAAAGTATTATCTATTAATTATTGTATTGTCTTCCATACAACCAACTATAAACCTACCTTCAGCCCACCTTTATGTTGAACAAGAGAAAAAAATTTTGTTGGTTGTTGAGGTGCTTTGAAGAAAATTGGAAGATAAAAACAAAAAAATTCTAAGGTAGATACCTGGAAAAGATACCAACAAAAATCTTAGAAAAACTATTCCCACAAGGAATGACTTTACTATATAAAGAAAGTAGATTTGATTCATAAGAACCTATGCACCCCAATGTTCATAGCAGCACAATTTACAATAGCCAAGTGTTGGAAGCAACCTAAGTGCCCATCAGTGAATGAGTGTTTCAAAAACCTATGGTACATTTACACAATGGAATTCTATGCAGCAGAAAGAAAGAAGAAGTTCCTACCCTTCACAACAGTATGGATGGGTCTGGAGAGCATTATGCTAAGTGCTCTAAGTACAGGCAGTAAAAGTAAAATCAACAGAACAAATAAGCAAGCAAAATATAACCAGAGCCATTAAAATAAAGAACAAAAGGACAGTAACCAGAGGGGAGGTGAGAGAGGATAATGGCATAGTGGGTATGGGGCAGGGCCATCAGGGAACAGGTATAAAGGACACATGGACAAAGCCAAGGATGGGGTAGGACTGATGGTGGGAGGTGGGGATGTGTGGGGCTGGTCGGAAAAAGTAGGGGAGGAAATGGAACAACAATACTGAAACAACAATAAAAAATAAAAGATAAAAAAAGTAGATTCAAACAGAAAAACAGGTGGGTTGTATTGAACACTGTGGTTCACCATGCAGGATCCACAGAGCACTAAGATATTTATGGGTCCATCTTCCTGGATTTTGATGGTTTATGTATAGTAGTTTGAGAATTTCTTTCTGCCAAGGGGTAATGCTTTGCCAAATTCACTAACCCATCCGGAGGGCAGCCTTTCTCCTTGCTTCCATTCAGCTCCAGTCTGAAGGGCCAGCTCCCATCTTAGATCAGCTGAAGTCTCTGTTGCAACTGTATCCTAGTTTAAGGTCTCCCTCTGTTCAGTTCTGCTATTCTCCACCCCTTCACAAACGTCATTTTCAGGAGCATCCCAGTAATCCTCAGAGCCTGAGATTAGTTTCTGGAGAATGTAATCAAAGACAGTTTCTCTTATAACTTTCTCCTGTCAATTTATTTATTACATGTGATAGACAGAATAATGATCCCTCCCCCCAATTTCTACATCCTAATCCCCAGAACCTGTAAATGTGTTATCTTACATGGTAAAAGGGACTTTACTGATGTTATTAAATTATAAAAGATTATCCTGGATTATCTAATTGGACTCAATTTAATCACAAAGGTCTTTATAATAAGGTGCAAGAAGGTCAAAGGCAGAAGGAGTTGGGACGCTGGAAGCAGAGGTTGGAGTGATACGCTTCAAAGACATGGGATGCCGCCATGAGCCAAGGAACTCAGGGAGCCTCTGAAAGACAGAGAAGACAAGGAAACAGATTCTTCCCTGAAATCTCCAGAAGGAACATAACCTTGCTAAACTTTGGTGTTAGACTTCTGACTTCCAGTTACTTAATAGAATAAATTTGTATTTTCTTGCTGCAGCAATAGGAAACAAATATAATATGGTAATATGCTTTGTTTTCAAATTTATTCAGCATGTCTGTGTTAGTTAATTATACTCACAGTAATTATGTGGTCAAATTAGAGAAAATACATATTAGAAATTAAGTGTATCTCTCTGTGATGTGTGAGATGCTTAAAAACATCAAACCACAGGATATACAGCTCAACTTTTCATGGCTTAAATATTACATTCTACAATACTTCTTTCAAATAATTAAATGTATTTTTATATTTAATATTTGGAATATTTATATTTATATTTGGAATATCTTCCAGTTGTGATTACTTGGAAAAACCAAGGCCAGAACAATCAAAACAGTTAGCTTTGTTATAGGAGGAAAATCTTGGCCAAAGGGCCATAGAAATTTTAGTTCCAGTCTAGACTCAGTTCTGTGACCTTACCAGTGTGAGTCATTTTTTCATTTGCTGCAGCGGATTTTGCTGCATTTTAATGCAGCAAAAAATCATTAAAAAGAACAAAAATAATTAAATCATTAAAAATAACAAAAATAATTGCAGCTGGTAGTTTTGTGTACTTTGCACCAGAAATCACATTAATCATTTTCCATGTATTACCTTATCTAGACCTGTGAATAGCAGATGGGAATAAATGGCTTCCTAGGATTAATTTAAGAATAAATGACTATATATCAAGCAAAATGCTTGACATCCAATTTATGTTTAATTACTAAGAATTCCTACACTTTTCCATATACCCACCTCAAGAAAAGTCAGAAATTCCAAGAGAAAAAGAAAAACAGTCTTTTGGTTTCCAGAGAGAGAAATGAAAGATGAGTTGATACTTGGTCCTTACATGAGAAATGGCCCTCACAGGATGACACTCATCCCATATGAGATAAAGATGGTTGTGGTCCAACTTAGAGGGGAAAATAGTAGCAATACTTACATATTTTTTCTTTCCACAGTAAACCAAGTGCTTCCTCTATTGAAGGTAACAACACACTGAACCATCAATAATTTTTACTTTAATATGTATGACTATCTCTTTAAAAGCATATTTTCTATGCAAATTATTTGGCTTTTTCATTGAATACAAAGCAGCCTTAGAAAACACAATATTTTGATGAATGTTGCTCACATTTTTCACCGACATGCTTCTTTGAATTTCTTTTTTTTCTCCATTGTTATTATTTATTGAAATTTATTTTGGCTTTTAAAATATTATCGATAAATACATAATGTGCTTAAATCTATATATTTCTTTGATAACTCTACTGCTCCTTTTTACTAAAAATGGTAATATTAATTATGTCTTCTAATTTCAAACCTGTACTACATTGAAAGAATACCCAATCTCTCTAGATATTATATATTCATAATTCAGGATACTTTTATAATTCAGACAAAAACTTATCTCTGTTAAGATGGACTTCTCCACCCACTTTCCACCTTGTTTTGAAAAGCCATATAATTTGTACTCCTAGCTATTGGTATGTTTCCTAATTCAAACGTCTATCTTTGGGTGGAGTTGGACTTCTAGTCATTTCAACTGAAACCTGAATATTAGAAGAAAACATTTCACATCCTCAAGCCATGACTTTGCCTAGATTAGGTGATAAGTGGGGTATCACTTTAAAAAAACAGCTCAGGTTCTTATTTATTCAAAGATCTCCCAATATAAGAGTGGAGAAGAGAGTATGTCTTGACCCAGGAGCAGTGGGTAAAGATGAGAGGGAAGATAAAAAGAGATTTAGCTAAGTGACAAGCCAGTTGGTAAAAGACAAGTACTGTATCATCTAACTTATATGTGGAATCTAATGAATGAAAAACTAACATGCAAAATACAGCCAGAGGCATAGAAACATGGAACAGACTGCCAGCTGTAAGAGGGGGAGAGGAGAGGTGGGGACTGGTGAAAGAAGGTGGAGGGATTAGTCAAAGAATATGTATACATGACCCACAACCATGGACAACAGTGTGGGTGGGAACTGATTGTGGGAAAAAGAGGTGGACTCCGAGGAAGGGGAACTGAAGGGGAAAAATTGGGACAACTATAATAGCATAAACAATACAATATTTAGATTAAAAAGTGAAAAAAAAACCCACTTTGTAGAAAAAAGAAATGAAAAAGACTTTGAGGAACAAAGAAAAGTCAAAATGAGTAGTAAGGGCTTGGAGACTTGTAAATGCATTTTCTTTCAAACCCAACCCAGTTATGAATGATAGCTTTGCTGGAGAGAGTAATCTTGGGTGCAGGTCCTTGCCTTTCATGACTACAAATACTTCTTTCTAGCCCCTTGTTGCATGTAAGGTTTCTTTCGAGAAAGCAGCTGATAGTCTCATGGGAACTCCTTTATAAGTAACTCTCCTTTTTTTCTTGTTGTTTTTAAGATTCTCTCCTTATCTCTAATCTTGGGTAATTTAATTATGATGTGTCTTGGTGTGTTCCTCCTTGGGTCCAATTTCTTTGGGACTCTCTGAATTTCCTCAATTTCTATGTTTCTTTCCTTCTCCAGATTGGGGAAGTTTTCCTACATCATTTTTTCAAATAAATTTTCCATTTCTTGTTCTTCCTCTTCTCCTTCTGGCACCCCTACCATTCAGATGTTGGAATATATAAAGTTGTCCCAGAGCTTCCTAAGCCTCTCTTACTTTTTTGAATTCTTGCTTTTCTTTCTGTGCTGGTTGAATGTTTATTTCTTCCTTCTGTTCCAAATCTTTGGTTTGAGTCCCAGTTTCCTTTCCTTCACTGTTGGTTCCCTGTATATTTTTCTTTTTTTCATTTTGCATAGCCTTCACTTCTTCCTTTATTTTGTGGCCCCACTCAATCATTTCTGTGAATTTCCTGATTACCAGAGTTTTGAACTCTGTATCTGATAAGTTGGTCATCTCAAGTTCTTTTTCCAGAGTTTTTATATGTTCTTTCATTGGGGCCATATTTCTTTGTCTTGGCACACCTGTTATGTTGTAAGGGGTGGAGCTTTAGCTATTTGCCAAGGTGGGGGCCTCCCACTTTGCTGCATTGTTGCACTGTGTGTGGGGGAGTGGTCAGAGAGGCTACAGTGCAGCTTGCTCAGCTCTCCCACTTTCAGTCACTCCCTCCTCTGCTCCCTACAAGTAAATTGAGCCCTTTGAGGTGATACCCTGGTGCTGATTCCCAGGTGGGAACGTTTTAGGACCTCATGGGCCCCTCCAACAGACTCTTCTGTGAGACAGGCAGTCTCTCCCACTTCTGCAACCCCCACAGATTTTAACAGCCAGAGGTTTTGAATCTTTCCTTTTCACACTGGAACTATAGGTCGCATGGTTTGTCTCACTCTCCAGTTGTTCCCCCTGACTTATCTGCATGGGAAGGTGGGCACCCTGTCTGCCAGTTGTAGCCCTGCTGCAAGTCCTTTCAGCCCTGGCTGCCCATCTCTGCCCCTCCTACAGGTCTGGATGAATGTTCTTATTTATCTCCTTGATTATTGGACTTCAATACAATTTGATTTTCAGGCAATTCTGGTTGTTTTTTATTTTTAAATTGGTTGTTATCCTTCTTTTTGTTGTGTGAGAAAATGAAGTATATCTACCTATGCCTCCATCTTGGCTGAGAAAAAATTAGTATCTTTTTAATATTTTCTCATTTCATAATCATTTTCATTTGTTTTCTTTAGTATTGTTTGTTCTGAGATACCTTTTCCACGTAGCTATGGTCATGCTGAGTGTCAGAAGGGTGATGAAGATCAAGCTATTTAAAGATGATTTCAAATCTAATTTTATACAAATCATGGTTTAGCACACAGTGGGAAAATAACATATTTTGGGCTTATGTAGACATGCCAACTGGCACAAATGTTATCAAAAAGACTAATCAATCACTTTGCTAAGTAGAAACAGGTTCCATTTGTGCTCATGGAGGCGGGTGCATGGCCTCCCACAGCCATCATCCCTGTGGCATGCCAGGCCTTCTCCAGCTCTCACCACTATAACCTCTGGTGCTATTGATGTAGGCCTCAGGATATATTAGGAAGTTACTATCCATTCAAGAAAATATAAACAAAATTCAGAATTTTTGTGTGTTTTGTCATTGTTTTGTGGTAGGATGATTTAGGGTAAAGTAGCAATAAAAATTTTGATTTTAAAAGTTTAAGTTTGAGGCACTTGTCACTGACAAACACAAAGAAATAATGTTTGGAATGAAAGAAATTGGAGAAGAAATAGTTCATGGATAGGGGCTTTGTCTTGTATTGGACATTATTTTTCACAGAGGGCTTGATCGTGCTTGGTTTATGGTGGGCACACAAAGCTTAATGTGTGGTTGACTATAAATGAAGTGAGTTAATAAACATGACAGTGGCTCTAAAAATTCCTTAAATCCATTTTTTATATATATAAACTAAGTTGCCTGTTTGTATTAGGTTAAAATAGGATAGAAAAGAGATACGAAGGCCAAGACTTCATGATGTCTGTACTCCTCCTTATATAACCACTATTCATATTGGTTAGGGGATACAAGACTCCCATAGGTAGAAATAAATCTCAGTTGAGTTGTAGATCAGCCTTGGCACACATGCCATCTTCTGTTCCACTCTGTGGGTTGTGATACCATGTGCCATGATTGGATATTCTGGATGGTTCTGATTTTGAGAATACTATTATATTCATATGTGTCTGGTCTTGTAGCTTGGTTGTTTATAATAGAAAATGTAATAACCACACAATCAGAGACCAAAAGAGACCTCAAAATTCATCAAGCTCACTCCACTCACTGAGTTTTGAAATTAAGTTCAAGATGAATTGAGAAACCCAATATAAAACAGCACGTTATTGAGTTTAACCATAAATTAATTTTTAAAACTCATTAAAGAACTAGGGAAATCATAGTAAAAGAATATAAAATAAGAACACTACATAGACCTAGCCTCAAGGTACTTATTCATACTAAGTGTTCTTAAAACAGGAAGAAAAAAAAATTTGCTTGGTAATACCGAATACATGGCTAAGGAACAAAAGAAAGATTGAACAAAATGATGGAGGTTTGTACAGTTTGGAAGATAGGAAAAGTTGATTAAGACTAGGGTACAAATTATCTTGAATGTCAGACCAGTGCTTCCCATACTCTCATGTACATGTGAATCACCTGGGAATTTTGCTCAAAATGCAGATTCTGATTTCACAGGTCTGAGTTGGGACCAGAGATTCTGCATTTCTTGTAAACTTCAAAGTGATACCAGTGCTGCTGTTTTATGGATGCAAGAGTTAGATGAATTAAGCATCTTATAAGTAATGAATATTTGTCTAACACTTTACTGTATGGATTGATCAGTGGCAAATTTGACTCTTCTTTTTGACAGTATTTAAATTATCCCCATTTCATAGACTGAGACGCTATGTGAAGAAAGTCACATAAAATACAGTGTAAAGCACAGAGCTCACAGTTCCTGACTTCTTGTGTTTTACCCACAAGACTAAATTACTTCTCAATTTCATGCTGTGTGAATAATAACCCAAAGCCATAAATTTTCTTTAACTCTCCGGTTACACTTTATTTAAAAGTCTCTTCACATAGCCCATATCTTTATATTTGTAATTCACTCATATTCCAGTATTTGACATGCAAAGGCTTATAATTACTTCTGTAGGTTCCAGTCAATGTTAATTAATAGGATAACTATTCATTTTAATTTTATATGGCAGAACCACGTTGAGGAGTATATACTAATATTACATATATAATTTGTCTACAAGAAATTGAAATTCCAGTTGGAGGAAACGGACCGATGGTATGAAATGAATGGTAAGTAATTAAAGTCCATGTGCGAGCACAGAACAGCTATTGGGCACAGAGGTAAAAGATGTAGTCAAGCGAGCTCTGATGGTGGACAGGTATTAGACATGAGATTTGAGAGTGAGCTACTCATTTTTGAGCCTCTCTTTCCTCATTGGTTAAAGAAACATAGTAGTAGTAGTATTACAGAATTGTTGTAGAGAATAATTTAAAAACATATACATAAATGCCTACTCCAAAGGTGGCAACATGGAGCAGTGATTAAAAGTGTGAACTTTGGCATTAGATGATCTGACTTTATAACCAAGATTCTGGAAATTACTGGTAGTGTGATCCCGATGAGCCTCGGTTTTCTCATTTAGAAAATGAGAATCATAACGATAGTCACCTGCAGGTACAAGGAGAAGTTAAATATATAATTCATATATATAAATAAGTTAACGCGTAATATATGTGGCAAATATGTATTATTTATAAATATAATTATAAATATACAACAAAATATAAGTATATATGCTATATGATACACGTTACAAAATATATTATAAATCTATGTAATAAATATCTATTATATTTGTGTAAAATGTAGATGATAGATAAAAACAATATCTGGCCCATAATAAACATCATATGAGTATTTACTATAATGTTTATTATGGTAGGAATTCAATACATTATTTGCTATTAGGTACCACCAACTGAAAACGAGATGTTTGAAGAATGGGATCGGATGGGAAGGCTCCAGCAAAAACAAAAATTTAAAAATAGAAGGACTTGCTTTAATAATCATAAAATCACAGTGTACAAGGATATATTTATTTAAATCCATAAGCATAAAGCTTTCTAGGAGTTGGAGGTACAAAGATAATAAGAACTCATTCTGATAGGAGGTCAAATATCTCAGGAAATACAGGTTGTTCAGTGCTATCAGTGTGGCCACAAGAAAAAGTCGCCATCCTGGGAAGTCAGGGAACAGCTCACATTTATGGTCCTCTGTTATGGAGGAAGAGAAAATTGGTTAGAAAACGTGCTTTCACATAGAATTTATATTCAAAAGACTGTTGAATTGAGTACATCCAAACCTGTAGAGAATTTTTGTAGGAGTTTATTTGAGCCATACTGATGACAGTACTGGAAAGCAAGATTTCAAATGCTCAAGAAAACGAGAGTTTTACAGTTTCCTTGATATATTTGGAATTAAGGAGGGAAAGTAAGGAAGATTACATGAAAGTGGGAGAAAGCAAGGTGGGGACTGGGTTACAGGAGAGTTAACAGGATTATGTGCTCTCATGATTGATGGTTAACTATTCTCCAGGGGTCAGGAAAAGAGAATCCCTCCTGGCATTTGAAAGGTGTGTTGACTTGGAACAATGACAGGGATTGCTTAAAACTTTTACTAAAGAAGTTATAGGCCTGGGGTGTGACTACTCACCAGGACCTGCTCAGGAATTTATGATGAAATCCCTCTGTGAGGTTACTTTCAGTTACTAAACTTATACAAAACCCCTTTTTTGTTCACAAGATAATAGTATTAAAGTTGAGTCTAGAAGCCTGAGTAGAGTTCAGACGGAAGTACAGAGACTGATGGTTTACGTTATAGTTATAGGAGGACTATCTACTGGCCAAGGCCTCCCAGCAAAGGAATACCAAGGCTGGTACTGAATGCAAGTCAGTCTTGCAGCACTTTCTCCCAACATTTCACTTTCTCCCAACATTGCAGACCACAAGAAGAAAGAGATTGAGCTTCCCAGTGGCTGCAGCTGAATTACTGAGCACTCTGACATGTTTAGACTTCAAACTAATTTCTGCATGTCATTTAGAGGGAAAAAGGACTTTTAGAGTCATCGTTTGCCTTCTACACCTTTTTACAGAAGAAAAAATGTTCTTCACCACAAACATGATGTTTATGCAACATGGGAATATTGTAGATGTGTTCTGTATGTTTTGGAAAGGATTTAACTCAATTTGCATTGGTGATCTGGTAACACCGGCTATCACAACTAGTTGGAGAGGTTTGAGCTCAACAACTAGTGTTGGTTAGTAAAGAGTTAACAGGGCCCATATTGAGCCCTCCTGCAAACTTTTCCTACTCAAATAATGTTGCGAACAGGCTGCAGAGCAGGCGTCCCACTGGATGTTGAAGACACTCCCGCTGCTCCTTCCCACTGAGTCATCAAGAGTGGTTTAGATTGCTACTACATATGCATCAAGGAAATGTGCTGCAGCGAGGAACCTCATTTATCCTATGATTTCTGACCAAACAGTGCAATTCACCAATCTCTCTAGTAGAAAGTGATTAAAATGGTCCTTAGCCATAGAGGGTTATTATGAGGTTTACTTGATCTTTAGAAATATAAGTAGGTATGGAATCTTTAAAAGGAAGCTACAGAAAATATTCATTTTTGCCTGGGAGTCCTACCTCCATCAGTAATTGAAATTGGATAGAAAATGAAATTTGGAAGCAGCAAACTTGATTTTTAATCTTATTATATTACTGATTAATTGTGAAAAAGTCTCTTTAACTTCCCTGAGCCTCAGTTGCCTCATCTGTAAAATGGCATCAACTTCCTTTCAGAAGTGAGAGGTTCAAATGGAACAAAGTATCTAAAGTTATTGGCACGGAAGCTGGAATAGAGTGGGTAAGCTATAATAAAGCAGCTCCCTTCCCCCTCAGTCCTTGAAATGTACTCTGCTTAATTTAGGTATTTATTCTCAAAATATTCATTGATTTTTCTACATCAGGATAAGTATGCATATAAACTCTTCTATTTCTTTTTTTATTCAACAGACATTTATTGAGCACAGATTATTTTCTAGGCAATTTATAAGCCACCAGAAGTAGAAGAATACTGCTGCTTTTAATTTCCCAGAATGCAGTTTCTTCAAGGTAGACACAGATAACAGCAGAACCTTCACCGCATGATGCTCACTGAATCCTACTGTAGAGCTCTTCTCTAAGAGCTCTATTAGGTACTCTAAGTCTTTAGAACTTATTAGATATTTTCCAGAGTCTACATCATTACTATTTGAGCTTTATAAAACACTATGGGTTAGGAAAAGTGAGGCTAATAGCCTCATTTTACAGAGGAGGTAAACCAAAAGTTAAAATGTCTTGATTGAAGTAATACGATTGTTTCTGTCATGTTGATAGCCTGGCCTCAGACTCCAAGCTCAAGTGACAGTTAAATTTATTTCTTAAATATCTAACTTTTGGCATGTTTTTTTTTTCTACCTATCAGTGAACTTTAGGTCACAAAACTTTCATCTCTCTAGGCATGATAATTGATCTTGGTTTATTTACCTAGAATAAATTTTGGACTTTTGGAAAACAGGAATCCCCAACAGGCACGAATTCCATTTCCATGACCAGTGGACTGCCTTACATCCCCCCAGTCCGTTTAGATAGCAATGCACAGTTAACCGACTGTCGGTGAATATGTGAGAGAGGTGAGAGCCATCCTTTGGCAATTAGTTTAACAGGGAAAAAAGAATATTTAAAAATATGTTGATATATTTTCTAAGGATTACAGTAGATTATTCTGTTAACTTTGATCCTTAAGTAGAGAAAGGGGCAGAATGTCCTAAAGGGTTGAATGTTTGAATTTTTTTAAAGAATAGCTTTAAGTTACCTACTTATAATCTACTTAAACCATGAAAAATAAAGAAATTTCCATATGACTCTAAGCATAGTTTCTCATGCCATAAGCCTAATACACTTAGTTATTTATCAATACAAATTTTCGGGTCCTCACTATATGCTCAGCACTGTTCCATTTGTTGAGGTTACACACACACACAAAAAGCAAATTGACTTAGCTTCTTTTGTTGAATTTACCAGTAAACATAAGATACTGATGAATAAATTCACAATACAGTAAGTAGTCTGTTAAGTACTGATTATGAGGAATACAGAATAATGTAAGAATACCCCAAAGGAATAACTGACGAAATTTGATGTGATCAAGAAAGATTTCCCGAGAGATGATGACTAAGCAAAGAGGTAAAGGATGTGAGGAAGGAGGGCTTTTTTTTTAGGCAGAGAGAAAAGCATGTAAGAAAGAAAAAGAAAGCTCATGGTGAAAATCGGGGCTCTGAAAGAACTTGAGTATAGTGTGAGTTATTATGAAGGTTGATGATGGAGATAGAAAGTCTTTGCTAGATAATGCAGAATTATTTTATAAGACATTTGATTTCATTCTGAGACAAGCGAAAGACATTGAAGGGTTTTCTTAGAAAAAGACTACATTTGTACTAAGTGTGCCTAACCTGCCTGGAGGGTCTGTTTCAGAGGGGGTTGGCACAGAAGTTGCAAGCCACTTCAGAGTCTTCTCCAGTATTTCAATCAACAAGTAGTGGTATCCATCTCTGACTGGTGTGGCTCAGTAGGCTGGGTGTGGTCCCTTGAACCTAATGGTCACCAGCTCAGCTGGGGGCATGCAAGAGGCAACCAATTGATGTTTCTCTTGCACATCGATGTTTCTCTCCCTTTCTTTCTCCCTTCCTTCCCTCTCTTAAATAAAACCTCAAAAAAGAAAGAATAAGTACTGGTATCCAGGTTGAGGGAAGTTACAGTGGAGCTTCTCAGAGAGTAGATGGATTGTGCAAATATTCTAGGAGGTAGCACTGACAAAATTTGATGATGGAAGGATGCAAAGGAAGGGAGAGAAAGTTCAGAGATGTGCCCAGATTTCTGGTTTGGGCACCTATTGAGATATAGGTGCTCTTTACCCTTGTGAGTAACATGGGGAGAAGACCATGTTGATAGGGAGAGGAGATGGAGAGAAACAAGTTCAGCTGCATAATCGGCCTTAACAATATCCATGATAATTCCATTCTGGGTAATATTAAGCAAGGACATTCTCCAGAGCATAGTCAGCTTCATGCCCCTGCAGGTAACTGTCTTCCAGAGAGGAAGCACATATTTCTTTAGGTTTTCCCCTTACCCTGGGCTATTGGGAAATATATATATATATATATCTGTTCTTATTCTGTCATTTGTTTCCCACCTTTTTTTCCTTCTAATCCTCAGTTTCTTTTGATAAGGAATACTAATACATCTCAGCCAAATTTCCTTTCATTCCCTGACTCAGCTGTAATTTTTCTTTAAATAATATTGCACTTTTACCCAGACAGGAACAGAAGTGTTTCTGGAAAGAAAGGTTACACAATACACCACCAAGGCCTTTGTAGTCTCCAGAGATGACAAAGGATTCCCTGTCAGTATGAGAGTTTGAAATAGATTAGTGATGTCATTGTGAGACCCAGCTCTTCCTTACTTTAAACAGTGGTTCTCTACAGACATGATCACAGACCCATTGTCATAAACAAGTTCAGTCGAAAGGATTTGAGTCACCAGGTGGAAATAAAACCATTAACACTGGGAAAACATTACATTAAATAAACATGCCATGATAAATGCATTGAGAGATTGGGAGGTATTTAACATGGCTTTAGGTCATAATCCCATCACTGTCTCTAGGTCAGAGAGAAGGTTACCCCATAGCTAAGAAGAACCTGGCAAAGCAGATTTGTTGGGCAGTGGGTCATCTGTGAGTGTCATCATGGTCTGAGCTAAGACTTCTAAAGTTTAGTTTTTGTCTCTAAAATGCAGAATCCTAATAGAACTATACCGCTCAGGCATAGACACAAAGAGTCTTGGTACATTGTTCCTTAGAACTGTTTTGTAAAGGCAATTACCTGAGACAGCAGAAGCTTCGGGTGTTTGAATTGTTGCCCAAATATCTGGCAGTACTCTAAAGGAGTCAGGGTTTTTAATTTGAGATCAAAATACTGGTCATGTAATTACTTGAACTTTCTCTGAACTTTGTGGCAGTTTTGCTTTCCAGTTACTATTTGGTTTAGAAAACGCTCGGGTTCAGAGAGACAGGAAAGGGGAGGAGAGTGGTGATAAAGAGAAAGAGGAAAAAGCAGAAATTTGAACCCTTACAGGTGCTCAAGAAGAGAGTTAGGCATTTCTCGTACATTGTTCTATTTGCTGTTTCCAAAAACGGGTTTGTGGCATTTGTTCCACTTATCGATAAAGAACTGAGAGTTGAAGAAATGTGGTCTCTTTCTAGGTCACACAACTGCTGAGGGAAAGCCCCAGGACTTGAATCCAGTTCCATCTGGGTTCTAAAAAAATGTCCTTTCTGAAACTGATAAATAGGAACATTTTATGCCAAGCAAGAATGCTTTTTAAAAATGGTCTAATACCAAAAGGCCATATTAACTTAAATATTAGAAAATAGCCAAAGTGTTTTCTTTTTCTTTTTAAAAGGCTACGCCATCATATAATGCTAAAATGAAGCAAAAATCTAACACTCCTTATAACCCTGGGGTTTTCTGTGCACAAAATAGCTTATTGAAGCCATAGTTTTCGATGGGGTTTTTGAATGCTTAACACTCCATTCACCTAGTCTTTTATAAATGTGTACAAACTGATTTTCATACTCAGAAAGTATTTTACTGGTAACATAAACAAACAGCTAAGTTAATGGTGTCCCACATGCTCAGCGTGTCCACCTAGTACAGCTGTCTGTGACATAAATCTCGCGGGGGTCCAATGTTGTTGACTAGACAGGAAAACCTTTGAGCATAATTTCATGTGACACTTTCATTCACTCACACAACAAATGTCTATTAGATATTAATGTGTTGTGTAAGTATGATAGGATGAAAGCACAGCATATGCTTGTGTTTATAAAACATTCAAATCCAAGGTATTTTATATAATGTCAGCCACTGGTGTGTTTATGTAGTGTTGTCTACAAACATCCACAAGAGTAGATATCTAGACTCTACTTAAAAATGCCACTAGCAAGAGTTTGTGCCCGAAGTGACAGTGTGGACATTTTCATTCATTTCCCCTTTATTCCTCAGTTCGAATCCACCAAAACTCACCTCCTAACTGACCTCCCTTCCTCGAGCTCTTTAAGACCTTACCAAGCTTGTTTTGTTTTATTGTGACGTTAGTGAGATTCTTCTACAGCATGCTCTGACCATGTCTCATTTTAAAGCTTCTAATATTTCAGGTACAGAAAAGAAGTCCAGTTTTTTTTTCATTTTGCTCAGAGCCTTTTATAACCATCTACTACTTACTTACCTTTCATGCTTAAACAGGTAGCTAGTACCTCAGCCACATGTTGCTATTTTTAAGTAGGTTTTCCCACACACTGAAAGTGTGGATGCCTTGTTACCTTTGCTCACAGTCTTGCCGTGACCTAGAAAAATCTATCCCTAACTTTGCCTTGTTTATTTAGGACACTGTTCATCAACCTCGAAGACCAAGTGCAAATGTCATTGCTTCTTTCCTGTTGTTGTTGTTGTTTTCCTGGACTCCGTTCAAGATAGATTAAACTGTTCTCTCCCCTTTGTTTCTAAAGCGTTGCCCACATACTTCTATTATAACACCTATCACATTGTTAACACAGAGCTATAAGGCATGTCGTTTTGCCTCAGTAAACCAGGGCCTCATCTGTCTTTTTCCCATTCGTCTTTGTGTCTTTACAGCCTCACACAATTCTCGGTCCAGAGTAGACATAATAAATGTTTACTGAATTGCTAAGTTAAATTTTGATCCATTGCATTTTTCTTAGGCTCCCATATGACTATGGTCTCTTGTTTTGTCCTGAGTATAATCATATGTCTAGAGCAGAGGAAGGAGGTAGTGATTCCCGGAGGAAATATATCAATGTCTAGTTATCAGTATAATCTTTTGCTGACTCTTACAAAGTGGCTTTCTTTTTTTCTACTTTCTTCTGATTCCTAAGTTGTTCTGTTGAATGTCCTAATCTTTCCTATTTCTGTAATTAGCATATTGTATCAACCTTTGTCTCTGCCATTATTATTTCTGTGATTCCCTGAGTAATGGCTTTATATCTTTTCTCCTTGGTCTAGGTTTTCATGCTGAATGTATAAATTAATTAATGTATTTATTTTTGCTACAATCTCCTTTATATAACCCTTGCAGTCAGTGCCTAGAAGACAAACATTACCCTTTTAGAAAATTCTATGGAGAGGTAAAGAATTAGCCTCTTTATTCTTTAATTAATTGAGCATATATTCTCTAAGAATTTACTAAGGACATGGTGCTGAATGGTATGCCATAGAGGAACAAAAGATGTCAATTATGGTCCAAAACACAAGTTCTCTATTATTTTGCTAAAGAGTTACCATCTGTTCATAAATAACCCTAATAAATGATTCACTATTTGGCTATTGGTAAAAATCGGTTTCCTGATGACTCTAGGAAGTGCCTTCATAAGGCAGCTTCTCCCCCCAAGGCTGCAATAGTGGTTGCAAGGCTGCAATTACTGGGAGGCACCTGGGGAGATTTTCGGTAGGGACCGTGCTCTAGCGCTCAGCATCTGAGGTGCTGAAAAATTAAGGAGCCAAGTGCTAAAGTGCTGATGTCTGCGTGAAGTCATATCCATAATTTATGTTTTTTGTTTATTTTACTTTGTTTTTTCTATATTGGCATTCAAAGGCTCTTGCCAAATGTCCCCTGTAACTAAAACCTACTCATTAGGTCATTAGCATTAAGGAGTAGGTCCAAAGCATGTGCAAGTGGTATTTTCATTGGACCAATGGGCATGGTGGTTGTGTTTCACTAAGGCTGAGTAACTTCCATACTTGTTCCTTCATTCAGCCATGTGGCTCAGGACTTCTTTCCTCTTTGTTGTCCAGGCAAGTATTCTTCCTCTTTGGGAAATAGCCAGGACAAAGCATCTTCATGGATGTGTTCCATGAATCCCCAGATGGACGTAAATACCTTTCTGTTGTGCTGGTATTGTTATGTTGTGTATACTTTCATTGTAGAGCTGGCCACACTGAGCTTTATCTATTTGTTTCTTATTTTTTCTTCTTGACTGGTGTTATAAACTTCATTACCTCCTACCCTCCATTCTTTCTTACTACCAAGTTTCTCTTTCCTTCTTTCTTCCCTTTAGTTTTCTACTTATTCTTCATGACACATTGCTTAAGTACCTCTCCGTTGGCACTCAAGGTCAAGGAGTAGAGAGGTAGCAGGTGATTAGCTTTGTGCATTACTCTGGTGCAGGTGTGTCAAGGGATAGTCAAGATGAATCTACAGAATTTTTTTCTGAGAATATAGTAAGATAATGCATGAAAAAGCATTTAAAACATTTGTTGCCATATATCCTGCTCAATAAATGTTAGCAATTATTGGTTTTCTAAGACACACTGCCTTAACTTGCAAAATGAAGATTATCTACCCATAGTTATCATGAGGCTCACATGAGATATATTTAAATCAAGTAGCAAGTTCTTATTACATTGTAACTGCATAACACATAATAGCACTTATTGGTTTAAGTTGGCCCTTGAGTAATAAGTAAAATTAGGAGAGATAAATCTGGAAAGGGGACTTATTGACTGATATTCTCTGGTCATTGGCCTGCTTCAATAAAGCAGAAATAATTACTTTATTTTAAAGTTTCAGCTCTGAAATTTATTTGAGGAGTCTCACAGAGGAGAGACTTATAAGAATCAAGATTAGGTCATGATTGAGTTTTGAAGTCCTGCTGTGTGGTAAGACTTTCTGGCAACAGTCTAAATTATTTGGTGCCAAAATAGCTGCACCTGTAGCACCTGTGTGAAGGAAAAACACTGTTAGCACAAAGGGTGATAATGACAGGAAACACAGACAAATCTAAATACTGAATTCTTAACTGCAAGAAAGATGTTAGACAATAAAGTTGATATCATGTAATTTCAGTACTGCATACAATTAGGTTCCCTGGTGTGTGTGTGTGTGTGTGTGTGTGTGTGTGTGTGTGTGTGTGTGTTTGCACTAGGTTACTTTCCCCTGTTTTTTAAGGACATCTATCCTTTTAGTCCTTCCAAGTCCATCCCTTTTCCCACTTGCCCTTCTTTTATGACTTGCCTTTCTTCTACCGATTGCTCAGGGTTCATTGAGCTGGAATGCGCTTGTGCCTTGCATTTTACTTCATGCTCCTAGACTGAAGGAATAACAGCGGAAGAAACACTTAGTCATGAATCTGTCAACAGCCTAGATCCCAGCCCCACCTTAGCATGACGTCCAAGGGCCTCTGCAATTTGACCACAACCAACCTTTCCATCCTCATCACTGCTGTTCTGCCTGGAAACCTCAGCTGTGCTTATGCAGTCTAATCACTGTTACCTCACAACAGCCCTGATTATCTCAATTATTTGGCATATATTTTTCCATTTGTAATGCTTTATTCTTTACCTTAGTTTTACTGTCCACTTTCTGGAGCTTAAATGTTAAGGCAATGAACCTTGAAGTCACAAACTAATGTGTACTAAAATTGACTGGTTTATGGCCTAGTAAAGTTAATAGGACATGCATTAACAAAAGATACATTAATAATGAATAGACACTTCTAAGTTCTTATTATATTCTAAGATCAGAACTGATACATCCTCATCCAACTAGTCATTCAACATACACTTACTGAGTGCTTACTATGTATCTTGCATTGATACAAATGCTGAAGATGTAGATCTTGTTCCTACCTTCACAAAGCTCATAAACAATACATTGTCTCATAATGTATGGAAAGGGTTTAGCCCAATGGCTAACACATAGAAAGCACTTAGTAAGTGAAAACTTCTATTATATTTTTAGTAGCTTTAAGAGTCATCCAAGATATTAGTTTTTTTCAAGGACTTTCTGTATTTTCTAAGGTAGAATTTATTGACATCTTCTTTTTATTTCTATAATAACCTGTACCTGCAACTTAAGATAGGACATTGTTATCATTTTGTCTGTATCTCCTGTAAGACTCGAGACTCTCGAGACTCTTAAGGTGATAATGTTATTCATGTTTGAACCTCTAGAACTCAAACTCAGCACCATTGACATTTTGGAATGGATAATTCTTGTTGTTGAAGTCTGTGCAATGCATTATAAAATGTTTAGGAGCATCCCTCATTCTAGCCATCAAATGCATTAGCACCTTTTTAGTTGTGACAAAGAACATTGTCTCCGGACACTTTTAAATATTCTTTGGGAGTAGAAACCATCCTCAGTTTAACGGCTGTGGACATTATAGATTAGTCCATGGTGAAATAAGGAATAAAAAGAATAAGAACAAAAGTATAAAACAAGCGAGAAACAGGTCAAGGAAAAAGATGGAAGGAAGGAGGAAAAAAGGGAGTACAGGAAGGAAGAAGGGAAGGAAAGGAAGCTAAAGATTTTAATTTGCTAAACTCGGTAGGCACTGTGCCAAGTTTCACAAATGTTATCTTCTATAATCTTCAACACAATCATATAATTTTGGAGCTTTTATTATCCATGCTTTAGAGATAAAGAATCTGTAACACAGAGACACCAAATAGTAACCCAAGGTCATGGGAATAACAAGTGAGAGAGTAAGTATTTGAACTCAGGCTGTCTGATTCCCAGGCAATGTATATAATTGGGGTGGGCATGGGAAAAAAAGAGAGAAAATGAAAAGGAAAGGAGGACAAAGGGGAAAACAGAGAGACAGAGGGACAGAGGAGAAAGGATAAAAAATGACATCAGCATGATAACCAAGTTATAACAGGGGATAGAACTGTCAACAGATATTATAGAACACAGAATGCAAACTTCAATGAGAGTTGGCCCTGGATTTTTGATGTTTGGAGGCCAAACACACAACTAGCTTTATATCAGGACAGAAGGAATCCCTGCCTAGACTTCTGGCCTTCCTACCACACAACTCCTTATGTGATGAAGACCCAGTGGAGTCAGAGAGAGAACTACCTAGAGCCCATGAATGCCCCTTGGAAATGCATGCTCTGGATACTTGGGATCCCAGTCTGCACCACCTAGGTTTTTCTCTCGGCTTCCCTCTGTACACTTTTGTTGGACACATCCTAGGCCCATGTGGCCACAGGATGGCTGCGTGTATGGATATGAATGGGTTTTGGATGCGTGGGAGGAGATCTACAGAAAACCTCCAACCCCCCTCATTGTGGGAGGAGCACAGGTAGCAGAGGAGGCGTGGAGCTGCAGACTGGGGCCTGGGGACGAGGAATCAGGAGAGCCATCTCCCAGCACTACCACCTTCAGCTCAGAGTTCCATTCGAGTTTAACCTCCAGGTTATGGGATAGAATACCTTTAGCCACATTATTGCTGGATTTAAAACTTTTAAATATTTAGATAGATTGTATGGGAGCCTCCCTCTGTAGCTTTCCCCTGGGCTTCATAAAAAGATTGAGTAAATGTTAAAGATGAGGGGAGAGAAGACCCATGCATAAAACCAATACTAGTTGAATATTTATTCATCAGCTTTACAAACCGGATGTCCAAGTTCAGTAGATAGCTTTCATTTTTCTGAAAGTAAACAGAACCAGGTTTCCTCTTTATCACAGGATAATTTCAGGTGTGACAGGCAAGTATGGTTCACTAGAAAAATGTGTTGGTTTTAAAACAGATTTTTTAGAAATATGGATTTTTTTTCTAATTTTGTGTCTTTGGCCAAGTCTGACTCTTAGCTTCTCATATCTGTATTATACTGAGGACCATTCACCTTCACAGTGAATGTTCAGGGAACACTGAAGCTCAGAGACTGTGCTCAGAGTACGTCACGGAGAACTCCGGGCCGCGGCGCACGGGAAGGGGCCGCCACCACCACTGGTTTCCATCCTCCTTCCAGGTTCCCCCACGGCTCCAACCGCATCAGATCCCTTTTCCAGAAGCATGTAGAACACAGAAAGGAGTCTGAATTTATTCTGAGTTAACATCAACCAAGATGCAAATGATCGTAGCTGATAATTTTCTGTTCAGAATTAGCAGGGGATTATATGTCAGGAAATTGTCAGCTAAGTCTGAAGAGGGAGAGCAGGGGCACCAGAAACAAAGACCCTGGGTACAGAAATTCCTGTGTACTTTAGACCATGGGTTCATGGTCAAACCCCTTTACAAAGGGGTTTGTGCCCAGAAAGGAGGGAGGAAGGTAGAGAAAGAGAAAAATGTAACATGTACTGCCTGACTCATCGTTGCATGGGTTCACCGCTGTTTATCCGCATCACCTACTGGCCTTTTAACACTCTGCTCTGAGGTTTGATTTGTATTCATCAGCTCATTTTATCCTCACAACCACTCAGTCAAAATGAGTTTAAAATACACAACTGATACATGCTACAAAAAAACTTTACTCTAGGTCTGCTGACTCCAAAATCTCATGCTTTGTCTATAATATTATACATAATATTACAATTCATTGGTGTCTTTTCATGTAAAACAAAGATTTTCATTTTAAAACACATGCATAAGCACACACAGAGAGAAAGAGAATGTGAGCACATACTAGAGAGATAGATATAATTGTGATAATCTATTAAAGTTATAAAATAAAGTTTTAAAATAAAGCAATTAAGTGATGGAACTAAGACAGGGGTAATTCGTGCAATTTTGCTGCAAAAGTTAATGCAGTATACATAATTAGCATAGGTTTCATAGGTTTTTACTTTACAGCATTGGCCTCTCTTCACTACTTAAAAGCATCAGAGGAAATATTCACCATCTCTGACAGCTGAAGAGCAAGCAAGTAAGATGGATACCTTGAGAGTTTGCATTAATAAAGGTACAATTATACTAGGCATGAAGAAGAGACATGCCGAGCAGCTTTCTGTATTTAAATGAAGTATTTTGTAATGCAAATTAGTACACTCTGCACTAATGAAGTGAATTCTTTAACTGCTTGAGTCATTTCTGGTTATCATTAAACCATAGAAACCGCATGAAAAGAATGTACAACTGACTATGGTGAATAAAACAAGGCGATGAATAAAACAAACCCATTATAAGTTCACCAAATTGATGCAATTCAGCTATTGGAAAGTAAACTTCTTGTTAGGTTATTCAGAGTCCATATTGTAACAAGGAAATAAAGGAAACGGTTTTGGCTTATGAAGAAACACCAAACCACTAATGGCTCTGAATTACACTGAAGCCAACTACTTTTACGAGCAAAAACCATCGATGTGTATCATCATCCAGTAATAATGCATCGAAGGTCTGTGTGCCACACACTAGAACACATACTGCAAACACAGCTCTGAATCCATGAATATCACCTTCAAGAAGGACAAAGCCTAATGAGGAAATGGAAATGAAGGTCGATGATCATGCTTCCCCCCCCTCCACAATTGCTATAGTGAAGGCAGAGTGCTTCTATGAAGTAGCAGGTTCATGGGAGTGAAAACTACCTCACATTGGAGGTAGTTTTACTGTCAACCCCTAAGTATGTGATGTTGAAAAGGGTATGGGGTTTCAGCATTTCTACATCAAAGACACAACATTATGACAAGCCAAGGCAGGGAGCCAGGGAGCTCACCGAGGCGTGATCAGAGAGGGAGAATAAAACAGGAGCTGGAGGGGAAGTTGGGCAGAGGTCGGCCATGATAGTGGATGGAGCATTACAGGAGTTTGGTCTTCTCGCTGAGGGAGATGGGGAAACCAACCACTGAGATATATTAAACAAAAGAGAAATGAACCAAGTTTTCTTTTCAGAAACCTCTCCTGTGAGCACAGGCTACAAGGGGCTGTGGCTTGGAGGAGGAAGAGTTGGGTGAGGCTGCCACCACTGTTCTGGTGAAACTACATACCCACACGGAGGCAGAGCAGTAGGAATGGGACTGCGGGGGAGGGAATAATGAACAGGAAATGCCAGCAAGATCTTTTATTGCTCAAACTTTCTGAAGAGGTACACTTGAAAAAAATGCCTCTCGGTATTCAAAGAAGAATGCTTCAAGTAGTCACCTAAAATACATGTTAATGGCAATCACTGGTTATCACCAGAAGGTGATGGACTTTTAGGTCTATAGGCTGCTTGGGCCTACACTGGAACCTACATCTTATTGCTCCCGGTTTATGCTAACACCTATATTAGTTGGAGTTCTTCAGAGAAACAGAGCTAATATGATGATGATTGATAGATAGATAGATAGATGATAGATAGATTTTAAAGAATTCGATCATGTGATTAGGGGCTGGAAAGTCCAAAATCTGTAGGGCTGGAGAATCAGGTAAGAGTTTAAGTTGCAGTTTTGGCTCTGAAGGCTAAAATTCAGGCAGAATCTTTACATGTTAGCACAGAGGTCAATTTTTTCTTCCTTGGGAAACCTTTGTTTTTAAGGCCTTCAACTGATTGGATGAGGCCCACTCAAATTATTCATGGTGATCTACTTGAGTTAACTGATGATAAATGTTAGTTATGTAAAAAAAAATCTTTATAGTGCCATGTAGACTAGTGTTTGACTGAACAACTTGCCATGCAAAATGAACATCAAATCACCTTAAAGACTCAGCCTATATTGAAGTTTGCAAAATTTTGTTTGTCCTTAAACCCAAGTTTATTGTACTAAAACATTTAGATTTTACTTCACAGTCACTTTTTAAAAATCACAGTTGCTATAAACCAGATAATTTTAACTAGTTTATTATATTACTCAAAATCATCTCAGTTGCTTATACATCTGATCATGCTTTCTTTTGAAATTATATCATTCTTCTAGGATTTCTTTAGCTTTCTAATCATTCACTATATACAAATCTATGGGTGAGGGTTTTTTCCCTCCAGGTTTATTGTGCCCCACTAATTGTCAGTTTTTTTTTCAAATGGCATTTGTGAGTACTTTGAGATAATTTAATCCAAATGTATCGAGTTCTTTTCAAATGCCCAAGGATTAGGCTAGGTGCTGCAGAGAATGAGAAAAAGAAGACAACGCCTCTACTCTCGAGTAGCTCTATTGTCCTCTGTTGCTATTAGAGACCAATGCAGTATAGTACAACATCTCAAAAAACCAACAAACAAACCCCAAAACATAAGTATATAGGGTGTGGAAAGGATTTCTGACATGTGGAATTTCTCTGTTCTAAACAGAATGTGGTGACCTGCCCACTCTACAATAGAGAAGAAAAAGAAAAGTACATGTTTCCCTGCTGTACTACCCAATCAACAACTAGTTACCGATACCTTTCAAAGAAACCTATGGCAGGAAGTAGAAAGAACTTTCTTTTTTTCTCAACAAGAGGTTACGTTTGTTTCAGAGATGATGATGCATGCAGACTGGCGGATGTGAAAGCACTAGGCCCTGAAGTTCAGAATGCCAGCAGCAATTATAGAGATACATTTTGAGTAGGAAAAAAATGCGTTTTGGTCATATTATTACTTCTAACATGTAAGAGTTTGAAACAAGGTACCACAATGTTTTGGTGCTTCTGGAAGTTGCTACTAAATAATAATTTCTATTCCTGAAGGATTTATAATTGAGGGTAGAGGATGATGACAACTGACGACTCTTCAAACTTTCCTAGAAATGATGGTGCCTAGAAAGTATGAAAGTGTCTTTTTTGCTCCCAAACTCCCTGTCTCATAATAAAGAAATAAATTGTTCCTGAATTTGAAAAGTTCATTTCTTCAGGTTCAAATAATGAATTGACAATGAGAATAGGGAGCATGTGTCATGATTAAATGCCAGAAGATAGTTATCTCCATATTTTCTAATGGTATGGCTCTCTCACACCTGTGCCCTGTTATTCACACAGAAGACATCAATTTTACCCTAATTTCATTAGAATATGAAAGCCTCCACATAGCTAAGTGATTTCCTCTCATTATAACAACTACTCTGACATTTATCCTTATAAGAATCGAGTAAAGACTAATGTTATTCTTTAGGAAGGAAAATATCTTATGAAATTCTGACATGTTTGAAAATGTTTTCTTATAAGAAAATGAGTCATTCTAATAGATTTATGGAATTTTATAACAGAAATTGAACTTAGTTTAATCTCAAGCTTTTGTATCTATAGAAATATAAGCTCTGAAAATCTCATACTTTTGGCAAGGGGGGTCAGAGCGACATTTGATGGCAGAGTGGCATCTTATGTCCTCCCTCTGTCTCAGTGATTTTCTGATCTTGTCACCATGCCTATTTATCTGGAAGCCTCTTCACAAACGCTTTGCTGGTATTCACAATCTATGTGTCAATTAAAAGTAAATTTTAGCTGTCTTGTCACTACGCTGTTGTGTGTCATATCACTTAACATACTGTATAAGCTGTCTATTTATATGTCTGACTCCCTATTACAGTCATGATTTAATTCAGGGAACAAAAAAATTCTAGGTATTTTAAGCAGAAGGATTTAATATAGAAAAAGATACTTATCAAATCTTTGGAAGAGCTGGGATAACAGAAGTAGACTTCTACTGGACTATGAAGTTCAAAGACAGCCCATAGTAGCTGTGGTCCAGAGCACAAGAATCTGATTCATCTCCCATTAGCTTTATCCACACCAGCCTCTCATACATGCAGTCTGGAAGCTCAATACAGGCATTTAGTCATGAGTCTCCTCCACAAGACTAAGCTCCATACTAGCGGAGATTATACCTGTTTTGATTACAAGTCCATCCCTAGTGCCTAGTATATAGTCTGGTATATAATAAGCATGCAAATGATCACTCATTGAACTAATGCATACATGAATAAATGGGGACAATGAACTTCACATAGGTGGAATCACATAGATTGTATAAAATATCAAAGACCACATATTACTATAACTTACTTACTCTATTGATTCCAATTCCTATAAACTTTCCAAAACCCTGTGCCTTCTCCAGACTCATTTCTCATTCCTATATTTAGACACACATCATATGCTATAAGGTGTGAACAATTTTGAGTATCCTTAAAAAACCAGTTGTTACCTTCTGGAAAGCCTACCAAAAGTTCTAATAACAGAATATGTTACTCAAACTGTTTATTATGGTACTCTTTTGGGAGTTGAAATGGTGTAGGATTTTTGAAGTAGGTGGAATAGCTAAGGAACCAGACAAGCCTAAAGCTGAATTCTGGTACTTCTGTCTGCAGCTTTAAGACCTTTAACAAGTTAGTTTACAATTCTACCCTTTCTTCTCATTAAAAACAATAAACAACTGATGATAAGAATCACCTACAAGGTCCTCATATGTCTGCAAAACACTAAAACTATGATGGGTGTTTGCTGAATAGTAATCTTCTAGTAAATAGTTTTTCTTTTCTACTTCTCTTCTTCTCCTTCTTAATATCCTTATTTAATAAAACAGTGACTTCCCTTGACTTCCTCTTATGCTCGCTCTTCTTATTCTTATTCCAAGACCTCTCCTTTCACATCCTCTTATATTGTGTCAGTTGCATCTATCTCGTGGCTGCCCACAGTAACCTCATTATGACTACTCACGTGTGTGCTGCTCACCCCTGTTTTGTGTTTCAAAATGCCCTGGTATCTGAGAAGGACTTGATATATTTCCTTTGCATTTAACATTTAACTGAGAATATGCTCCTCTTTGGTATTAAGATCAGAGGAATATTTCCATGAAGTAAATAATTGATGTTGACATATGGTGACCTTTGAGCTAGATCTTTAGGAGCTAAGAATGTTCTTGCTGCTGTAATTACCTGCCAACATGTGGCAGGTGTTCTGTATACCCAGTGTAGCCATGGAATCTTCAAATAATTGATGAATTTGGAAGACTTTAGGAACATTTTCCAAAATGTTCAAAATCCATTGATTATTTGGAAGTTCTAACTAGACCAGACTCCAAGATAAGATTATAATCATAAACAACAATTAATTCAAACTTTAATTGAGCAAGTTTAAGTATTTAAGTTGTTTTCTCTTGCCATATACAATACTTGAGCAGAAAAGGCAAACCAAAAGGAAGAAATTGTTATTTTATGTATTTAAAGCAAAACTAGACTACACCCTAAATTTGGAATAAGTACAATGAATCCAATAATCAAATTTGATTTACTGAAGCTAAATTTGAATACAGAAATGTATATTTACCAGAAAAAAAGAATTAATCACATATCACATATTTTGCCTGAAACTAATGTATAACAAATAACAATGAAACATTAATGTAATACTATGGCCAAACAATGTTTTTATCTACTTTAACTTTTTAAATTTATATAATTTTAAAATAAGCGAAAATGTGCATAATGCTTAAAACATGAGTACTAACAGACCATCTAAAGTAATAAACATTAGCTCAATTGATTATTGTGCAGACATTTTGGTATATAAATCCTAAACTAATATCTTCATAAATCTATATGAAATACAATGTCTAGTTGAGAAAGTAAAATAAATAAACCTTACGTCTCATTTAACTGAAATTTTCTTGTGTTGAAATGACTATACCACACCATGGAGCACATCTGTAATTCTCTCTTCCTGTTGCCATTCATCTGTGAAAAGCACATTTATACATTATTCATGTTACTGCAATTTCCTAAAGAAGGTTGACTGTTTTAAATATCAGTGTGGTTCCTTATCTGCCCTCCCCTTACAGGAGTTTTTCTGAGTTCTGTGTTCTATTCTTTTGAAGTATATCCTCAGCAAGCATGTGTTGTTGCACAAACGGTTCCCTACTTTTGAGGGGTTCTTTTTTAACCCTAAATGCACCGGTTAGTGTGAGGCATCTGTAAGACTGTGAGGATGCAGTACTCTGAAAGGCTCACTTTCATGAGCGTACATAGCACTGTGTGTAATTTGATTTATAATGTAACAATTATTATGTGACCAGGGTACAGAGGACTTTTAGGACGCTGCATGATACTGTAATTGTGGATACATGCCACTATAGACATGTTTAAATCCGTAGACCGTACCACACCAGAGTGAGCTCTAGTGTAAACTAAGGACTCGGGTGATGATGCTGCATCAGTGTAGGTCCGTCCGCTGTAACAAGTGTGCCGCTGTGGTGGGGAAGGTCCATAGTAGGAGAGGCTGTGAGTGCGGGGGCCAGGGACTGTGTGGGAAAATCTCTGCACCTTGTGCTCAGTTTTAGAACTGTTCTGAAAGTATAAGTCTTTCCAAAAAATAGTTTGTGATTAACTTAGGCTATATATCTGGCATTTTTCTTTCTTTCCAAACATTCTTCTCATTAGAGGTACATACTTGAACTGACATGATAAAGTATTCTGCCCTTTTTACCGTATTTTACTTTTGCCTCTAACAGTTTTATGAAAACATTAAGAAGTGACACTGTAGCCGAATAAATACTGGACTAGGTAGGATAAAGAAGACAAATTCCTGTCTGGACTCTATCGTTACTAGAAATAAGATCTTGATCACAACACTGGAAATTTTGGGAGCTCAGTTTCCTCACCTACAAAATGAAGATGATACTATCCTTATTTATCATGAATGAGGTCACTTGTGTCTTACAGGAATTAAATTTTAAAAGCATAAAACAGTACATAATTACCATGTAGCAGTTGTTAGCATTTTTATAAGTAAATATTTTCATTTTGGACAAATTAGCTAAATACTCTTAGTGATAAAACGAACAAAAAACAAAAAACAAAACAAAATACAAAAAGAACCCCACTATGCACTGTTTATTTAGGCTAGTGTACCATTATAAAATAAAAATATAAGTTGTGCAAAGGGCTCACCTTTTATATTTTTTTCTATATAGAAATTAAACTTATCAGAGATTAAGTGGTAGCACCAGTGAGATTTTAATTACCAGAATCATTTCGATGGTGTGTTAATATTGAAAAGCTGTAGCTCAGTGGGTTGAGTGTAGTACTGTAGACCGAAAAGCATAGTTCAGTCCCCATCAGGGCACACGCCTGGGTTGCTGGCCGGGTCCCCAGTTGTGGGTGTGTGAGAGGCAACCGGTCAATGTTTCTCTCCCTCTCTTTCTTCCTCCTTTTCCCCCTCTCTAAAAGTAAATAAATAACATCTATAAAAAAAAACACAAAGAAGCCAAGTTCCCTCTCCTGGTATTGGTTAATTCCAGTAGATGCAAATGATTTTAGGAGGAGTATAATGAGCCATTTCAGAAGGAGAAGACAATGTCAGATCATCTGTATTCCACCTGCAGTCCATCATTTCTGCATTGCTTCTCAGAGATGTTTGTCCATCTATCTTTTGCTTTACATACTGAACATGGAGACTTTTGGAATATGTGCTGTGGGAGATAAGGATCCAGATTGTAACTTTAAAAAAAATTGTTCAATATCCTGTAAGATTCTCCTACAAAGTGGGTGTTGAAAGTGCTTGATTGTATGTAGACTTTATCAGGGAAAGGATTTCGTGAGCTTGTAGTTTTAATTAAACAATGACACTCAGTGAATGGCTTCTTAAAATTTAAGAGCATTCCAGACTCATGGTGATTAAGACTTTTTTCCTTCATGTGGTCAGCACTAGACTAAATCATGTTAATAACCATGTGGAAATACAAATGCAGTAAACTTGTAATAAAGTGCACCAGTCCTGAGGGACTGTTAAAGGTACATTTCCTTTCATTCTAAAACATTTCTGTTGCTGTCATATTTGACTCATACTTTCTTCCTCCACCCAAAATGGCCCCCACACACCTGCATGTGACCAAAAGCCTACCTGTTTAGAAACTTTTAATACATATTTGGATTTTTTAAATTAATTTCATTTATCTGTTAATTCTGTTGGGCTTCAAAACCAGTTCAAGTTCAGAATACTTTTTTTAATACTTTTAAACTGTAGAATGCAGTTTTATATACAGGCATGTTGAGATTCTAAGTCTCTTGGGAATGACACAAGTTAGAGTAAACTTTATTTACTTACCCAGTTCAGAACGGATCATAGGTTGTTTCCAGTTTCAGCCGCAGTTGTGCTACTGCCACGTCACAGGACAACTGGGAGGAGCAGGCCATTCAGGCACCTGTCCATTCATCCCTCATATGCCTCTCAGCCCCTTCATTCCCAGCATGCTCAGATGGGTTCCTAAGACCCTGGGGCATTATATCACAGATTTGTTCTCTTCCAATAATTCACTCCCACATGGCCAATCTTTCTCTACTATCGAGCTTTTCTTTTCTCTTCCCAACCTCCAAGTACCTTGGCCTCTAGTTCATACAAGCCAAAACCATTCTCCACTGCACACTTTGGAGATACCAGTCTCCAGTATCAGAGTGGGAAGTATATTTCACAAGTAAATTTGCCTTGAACTAAATTTACATTTGTGTGGAGTTTAGGAACATTAGGAAGATGTAACTCACCAGTGTCATGATTAGCCATATAATCATGTACAGGTAATTATTAATTTTTCAGATAGATGTGTAGACACAATTTAAGACACATTTGGGTGCTTAGGGTATATAAATAAGACAAAGTAAATTGCCCAAGTCAAGCATAGATTCAACAATTTAATCAAGGTTTTCCTTTGATTTCTGAGTAGACAGATTTTTTCCACTGTGGTATAGTTGGCCCCCCGAAATTTTGTAATCTAACTGTACAAATACACCTTTGAACCCTATGAAAAGCTTTAAAAATTCACTGGATTTGTACTTCTTTCTTCCAAGACAGATACCATTTTCACTAGAGAATTATCAGCTCGCTTAATAGCAGCCTGCTCATAGAAGAGCTGTCTGCAGCTAACTCTTCTTGATTCTCTTTGTTGTAGACGGCGGTGATTATTACTATGGGGTAGGAATAAGGGGAGTTATGGAAAGAAGAATATGAGTTCTGCCCTTAGAACTGAGATCTGACATTGAATCTATTATCCATGTCATATATGACATTGGAAAAGTTATGAACATTTCTCTCCAGTCTAAATTTTTCATCTCTGAGAAGCTAACACACATTATTGCTTCAAAAATTCAAAAGACAATAAAGATTAGATAATCTGAAACATGAAAAGACCAAGTGTAATACCTGGAATAGAGTAGATTTTTAATAAATGTTACAATATAGTCCACTTTACTGTGCCATTACTAAAGGTAAGCATGCATTGGTCAACCTTTTTTTATTGGTAGTGCAGTTTAAGTACTTGAAACTCGCAAAAAATACTATACAGCAATGATTACAACATAAAAGTACTACCATTTTCATATACTGTATGTGAAATTAAAAGATCATTCTTTTATCTATATAGAACTGGTAACTCCATAAACATATCTCTTGCTCAGTAAGTTCATAAATGTTCTTTCTTTGTTACCAGATTCATGCTATGTCATATATCATACTATGAATGAAAGATGCTTAGCTCTATATTTTCTAGAAAATGATTCAGTTCAACACTCTAATATCATCATCTCTTGAATCATCATCATAATCATCACTGTTGTTCTCATCATTCTTTCCCTTCTTGTGATCATTTCTAACATGTATTGAGTGTTGACCATCTGCCAGGCCCTTTACTAAGGGCTTTATATAAATTGCCTTAGGAATTCCTCATCATCACCTTTATTAGTGTCTATCATCAACCTCATAGTATAAATAAGAAAAATAAGTTTAAGTGTGGTTATGCAGTTTGTCCAAGATCATAAGCCAGTACACAGTGGAGTTAGAATTTGAACATGGGCAGTCTTATTTAGGCATTCGTTATGCTTCTATGTCTTATTAGTCTATAATACTCAGATTTATATTAAATGGTAGCAAAAATATATTTTACATATTGATCAAAATTTGGGAACAGAAATGTGAAAGTGTCAGACACAGTTATTAATTTCCCCAGATCCGATAGAATGTCTTAGAGGTGTATCAGAAGTTAGAAAGGTTAGGACAAACCAAAGTTCCCGGTGCCATAGAGCATTTCAGTAGCAGGGTTAAGAGGGCTCAAAAATTCTTCAGGATCAAATTTAGCATGCCTTGAAATACTGTGCTTAGGTGAATATTTCAAATCTACAGATATCCTCAGACCATAAAATGCAGCATTTGTTTATACTCTCATGGTCTCTATTTATTTCATGGGTATCAGTGTGGCATTTATGTATTCTATTCGATTCAACAAGAC
>PVKM010006394.1:0-44975 GCA_004027735.1 Carollia perspicillata
TCTTTCCTCTAAAGACTGAATCTATCATAACTACAGAAGTTATATCTTTCCCATTTTTGTACACAAAAGACTCTCAGGGTTTAAGCAAAGTTTACACACAAACACAGAAGTTATAAATGGACCAATGTATATTTCTAATACAGTGGTACCTCTGTACTTTTCATTAATTTGTTCTGATGAGTGGCAAGCAAGAGACAATTGATGAAGCATTTTCTTTTGCAGATGGTTTTGTGACGCATACAAGTTCCAGCGAGTATGACGAGAGGCAAGGAAGTGCCAAATGCTGAAACATTTTTCTTGTCAAAATGTGACAAGTACCAGGTTTGACAAGTTCTGAAGCCAGTGACTACCAAGGTAACAACTGTATGTTGGATGAGAACAGTTCTTATATACGGGCGTTTAAAAATGTTCCTCTGCCTGGACTCCAAACAACCGTTTCTAACTACCATTTGGTTTTTTGCAGTTCCACTGCACTGACATATTGTAAGCAGTTTTAAAATGCGATTAACCATACACCTTCATGGAAGGTGCTTGTTCTCCACTGTCACAATCACCTATCTGTAGTGAGCCATGCTTTGTTGTTGGCAAGGGCATCAGCCCCAGTGGTGTCACTGGCATTCTCTGCCTGCTCACGTAAAGCACCGTAAGAAATAATACAAAAGGAAACTACAAGAAAAAAATCATAAATATTAATACTAAATGTTGCTCTTTTGCACAGAATATTATCAAATATCACAGAAAACATAATGTCATAAATCCTCACCATTCCCAATGCATTTAGAAAGTAACATATTGCATTTACTAATACTTTTTTCCTGCAATTGTAACATACATTAAAAATAGCTTACTTTCAAATATATGTATAGGTAGATATTATTCAGTGTCCTTTATAATGTTTATATTATATATCCACTTAACTAGGCACATGCAACTGCTTTGTACATTGTAGTGTCTGCACATTTTCAATTACAGTGCATTTATGATGGATTATAATATGTATTAGTCAAGTTTTATTATTACTGAAAAGTGATAGCCTCTAATAGATATTAGGTTATCAAAAATTCTAAATTAGGAATTTCTGTATGTTTTCCCTCATAAAACAATAAAGCAAATAATATGCAAATTAAAATCAATATTATTTGTAGAAATTATACTTATTTTAAATTATTATTTTATGTTTCCTCCAAGATATATATATGAAGTTCTCTTCTTTTAAAGATGACAGTACAATGTAACTTCATTCACTTTTTAAAATAAGTTAAATGTACTTATTGATAGCTGTTAGAACACTCAGTTCCTTCAAGTACTGAACGAAATCATTTGGTGTGATTGATTTTCTTTTCCAGTTGGTGAGAAGCCTAGATGCAGGGCTCTGAATCAGGATTAATGGACTAGATGCCTCCAATTAACTGTATTTGGCGAAGGTTTCACATACAAAATGGGAATTAAGAAGTTAATTTATTTGAAAATCTATGTCATTATTCTATAGTTATCAACCCTTCCTATGCTCTACTTCCTACTTCCATACATCCCCCACAAAATATCCATAGCATTCGTACTCCCTGCTTTGGCCATCGCAGACCTCCCTCCATATCCTCAACACACTGTTGAGGCCTTGGCTCAGCTCTTCCCTAAGTCATCATCTCTACCTAAAACCAAACTGCTACCTCTTTTTTCAACCCGTCTGAAAAGCACTGCCACGTGGAGCTTTCTCCTGTGGGAACGAAGCTCGCCATCCAACATTCTTCTGCAGTATTGTGCTTATTTATGATGGAAACATTCTTTCTTCTAAACTAAGCAATGTGGACATGTTGCCTTTCAATACTCTGTGTAATTTTCAAAACTTCATTTTAAAGCTTCCAAAAATTGTTATTCAATAAATGCGTTTGGAAAATAATGTAAATAAATTGTTGTATAAATGTGAAAACTGGGGATAGGAGTTTTAAGTAACAATGTAAGATTGCTTTTCTAATAATGAGTCGGTAGGAACAAAATTCAAGTTGCTTGGCAATCAACCCTTTCCACCATCTGGTATTGACCTCATTCTGTCTTTACCTTCCCATACCCTGTGCATATGTAGATTCATCTTCCAAATAAAGTACTTACAGCAATCCTCACTTGCAGTAAAACTAAAAAGGTGAGTTTGTAAGGAATGGGTCTAAAAAGTTGAATTTTGTATTTGAGGCACTGTTCACTCTGCTGGACCCATCAACAACTACTGGGTCTTGTTTTCAAAACCGCTGTGTAAATTAAAAATCCAGGTGACAGTCCTGGTCAGGTGGCTCAGTAGGTGGGAGCCTGGTCCTGTACACCAAAAGGCTCTAGGTTTGAGCCCTGGTTCAAGCACAAACCTAGGCTGCGGTTTTAGTTTCCTGTCAGGGTGCATACAGGAATCAACTGATTGATGTTTCTCTCTCACACTGATGTTCAAGATAACCTTGGGTAAGTTTAAAAAAAAATCTAGGTGATAAATTCACAAGTCTCTGCAGAAAAAAATTTTAAAAATCAAGAAAGTTATACAGAAAAAGTCAACTGAAGCATTATTAAATTTGTCAGAAAATATCATTATTGTACAATTTGTCTAATATAAGGGTTTTTACTGCATCCTGGGAACATTCTTTTCACTCCTGAATAAGGACACCCTCTAAGAGATAGTTGTCTGTGAAAACGAACACAGCAGGCCTCACACCCACTACAGGTTTCTACACTGGTATTTACGGTATTTACGGTATTTACAAGAGCTGAGCACATAAAATAATCTGCTCAGAAACAATTTGGGGAAGGAGTGATATCTAAATTTAGTTTTTCTTTAACTTTACATTGCTAATTTCACTTTTTGGTTGGAAAACTCTCTGGTATTCTCCTGAAAAAAATAATTGACTTCTTCAAATTCACAGTAGAAACTAACAAGGATTCCTTAGATTTCTATGGCAGTTTGTGCCTTGGGGATATTCTATATATATAAATAAAATTATAAGATAATTACTTACATAAAGTGTTTACCTTAAGAATAGCCCATATATTTAGTATAACATAAAATATAAACATAATTACATACATATGTATTTTTTAATAATTTATAAAATAAAGAAATCCACATTTTTCTGAGTCACATGTGTTTTTTTTAAATAATTTATTTGTCTTTGGAGACAGGAGCATGAAGGGAGAAAGACAAGGAGAGAAACATTGATAGACGATAGAAACACGAAACACAGATTGGTTGCCTCTCACATGCCCGCAACCGGGGACCCGACTGGCAACCCAGACATGTGCCCTAGCTGGGAATTGAACTGGTGACCTTCTGCTTCGCAGGCCTGCACTCAATCCACTGAGCCACACCAGGCAAGGTTCACATGTGGGTTTTGTTGTATTTTTCCATTGCCCTCTATCCCTCTTTTACCCTCTTCTACCTACAACCACACCCCTCACCCCCTCAATCATCCCACGTTCGCCGTGTCCATGAGTCCTTTTACTTTTTTGCTGGATCCCTCTACTTCCCAACCCTGCCCCAGAGCTGTCAGCCTGTACTCTATCTATGAGTCTGTCTCTATTTTGCTTGTCAGTTCAGTTTGTTCATTAGGTTACACATATGAGTGCAATTGTATGGTATTCATCTTTCTCCGGCTGGCTTATTTCACTTATCATAACATTCTCCAGGTCCTTTCATGTTGTCCCAAAGGATAAAAGTTTCTTCTTTTTAAGGTCCAGTAATATTCCATTGTGAAAAATGTAGCACGGTTGGTTTTTTTTCTTAAGATTTTATTTATTTATTTTTAGAGAGAGGGGAAGGGAAGGAGAAAGAGAGGGAGAAAAACATCAATGTATGGTTACCTCTCAAGCGCTCCCTACTGGGGACCTGAACTCCAACCCAGACACATACCCTGACTGGGAAGGAACCCCAACCCTTTGTTTTGTAGTCCAGTACCATGGCTGTTCTATCCACTCATCTACTGATGGACACTTGGACTGCTTCCATATCTTGGCTATTGTAAATAATGCTGCAATGAGCATAGGATATTTTGAATTAGTGTTTCAGGTCTCTTTGAATAAATTCCCAGAAGTGAAATCACTGGATCATCAGGTAGTTCCATTTTTAATTGTTTGAAGTAACTTCAAACTGCTTTCTGCAGTGGCTACACCAATCTGTATTCCCATCGACAGTGCAAAAGGGTTCCCCTTTCTCCACATCCTCCCAGCACTTGTGTTTGTTGATTTATGGATGATAGCCATTCTGACTAGCATGACATGATATCTCATTGTGGTTTTAATTTACACTGTTCAGATGATTAGTGATGTTGAACATCTTTTCATGTGTATTGACCATCTGTCCTCTTTGGAGAAGTGTTTATTCGGGTACATTGTCCATTTTTAATTGGTTTGTTTATTTTTTGGTGTTGAGTTTGTAAGTTCCTCAAAATTCGGGTATTAACCCTTTATCAGATGTGTCACATTTGTTTTTATATATGTTGCATTTAAAATATTAGCTATTATACTTACTGTAAATGTGGTATTTATATTATTTTGTTTATTATAATATGTATATATTCTATATTTTTATGTATACATGTATGTGTACATATGTACGTACAAGGTTTGTTATGAAGGTATCCAGCTGTGTAATATGAATAATAGAGGCATTTATTGAACAAGATACAAAAAATAAGAAACATTTTACATAGGACAATGATATCTCAGTCCCCTTAAAAGTAAGCACCTTGGGCCCTAGCTGGTGTGGCTCAGTGGATTGAGTGCTGGCCTGCAAGCCAAAAGGTCACTGGTTCAATTCCCAGTTGAGGGCATATGCCTGGGTTTCAGCCCAGGTCCCCAGAAGGTGGCAAGTGAGAGGCAACCACATATTGACATTTCTTTTCCTCTCTTTCTCCTTCCCTTGCCCTCTCTAAAAATAAATAAATAAAATCTTTTTAAAAAGACCCCCTCCAAAAAAACTGAAGAAAATTCTGCTAAAAAAAAGTAGGCACTTTGGGACCTCACACAGTTCTCCCAGTCACCATCAGCTTCCCCATCATATTCTCATGTATCTTGGAAGTCTGTAATTTCTTCCCTTTCAAAGGTGATTTTAGTTTTGGAAAAAGCCAGATGTCGCATGGCACCAAATCTGTACTGTAGGGGGACTGAGTCTCCTGGATGATTTGATGTTTTACAAAACAAGTGCATGAGACGTGTTGCATGAGTGGCTGTTTGAATGAAGCTGCCAATCTCCAGTTTCCCATAACTGCAGCCTTCTGTATCATCCAAATTGTTTCCATGGAGGAACATTCAAGCATAACAGAAAATTTGATGCAGATTTCTTGCTCTACTTGCCTAATCGCTTTGAATGCAACAGCCTCACAGTACACATGCTCACTCAGTGGAGTCTGACTAATACAATGAAATTGTCATTGTTCATGCATGCGCATTCCAATCCACCCTCCTTGGCTGCATAGATATTGCACAAACCATTTTCATTATATTAACTATGGCTGGAGTTTTTCTGGGCAGACCTCATATTTGCATACATATTTCCCATTACTTTTACATTTAGTAAATGTTTATCCACTCTTAGACTTCCTTCCAAATGCTTTAATTTTATTAACTAATTTAACCTTCCCAGCAATAAGTGGATAAATATGCTGATTATATATAGATTCCTACTAACCTCTCATTCTTCACATTAAACTTGTGAGGTGTATTATTATTATTTACCCCATTTTATTGATGAGTGAACTGAGACATAGAAGCTTAAAGATCCTTTCAAACCAGGCTAGGTAGCTACATAATCTGCACTTTGATGGCTGTTGATATCAGCATTTGTTACAAGTGGTATGATTTTGTGCCAGTTATTTTTTTGTCTGGGCTGCCATTTCTGATCCATATGATGAATATGATAATAGTTCTTATGTGAAAAATGACTATTGTAACTGAATACATTTAATGTACTTAGAAGAGTATCTGGTACAGGATGAGTTCTTAGAAAAAATAGTCCTTGTTTCATTGCCTTTTAAATCAGTGACACTGTTTTAATCCATCCATTAATATTAAACAGTAAAATTGGGTATTAATTTAATGTTTTAATCAAAGATGTCGTGACGCCAGGGCCTTAAGCAATCACTTGCAGTAGAGGTAAAGTCTTGTCAGAATTGAGTTGTGTCTGATGGGAGGAGACCAGCTGTCCATACATAAAACTGACACGGAGTAAGAGTGGCAGAATTACACCTCAAAACCAAAACGGGGCTATGTCCTACTGCAGCCAGAAACTATTAAATCTAACTACTCTCAATAAAGAGGTGTTTCAAGTAGTTGATATTCTATTAGTAGTAAATAACATAATTTGTGGACATTTAGAAAGAAAGGAAAAAAAATAAAACCACAGGACTGTGACTGGTCCAGTTATCTATTGTTGTGTAACAAGCCACGCCAAAAGTAAAAAACTTAAAACAATAATTTGTCTTTATGTCTCACAGTTCTGTGCATTGCCAAGCCCAGCAGGCTGAGCCTACTTTGGGGCCCCTCATACTTCGTCATTAAGTTTGGTGGGTCTGGAGTCACCCGAAGGCTTCTTCACTCACCTCTCATCTGCCCTTCTCTTGTTCCTGTGGAAAAACCGAGAAGGAGTCAGGTCTCTCTCACCCCCTTTCCCTCTCTCTCTGGTGCTTTCTCTGCCCAAGTGGACCATCCACATGGCTAGCCTAAACTTTCTCACAGCCTGATTGTCAGGGTAGTTGGACTCTGTACATGGTATCTGGTTTCCCCCCAAGCAAGCATTGTAAAGAAAGGAAGTAAAAACTGTAAGCTGTTAATTTTTTAAACTGTGGGATGGGTAATGGGCATACATACAATCAATTATCTCATATACTGTAATTAAAGTAACCCTAGTGTCTGCCCAGATTAAACAGGAGGGAAAATGCCTGCTGCCTTTCAATGTAAGTGATGTTAAAGAGGTTTCGGTCATATTTAACGTTCTATAACCACCCTAAGGTAAGTATTTTCATACTTTCAGACATTATATGCATATGTACGTTGTATCAATAAAATTGTATTATTTGTCAAAGAACATGACACAATAACATATTTTCAACATTGTTTTTAACACATAATGTTTTCATAGCGTTTCATTACCAGATATTTATAAACCATGTCATTTTCCTCCCGGAGCACATTTTAATTTATCGTTTCTCACTCTCACAATGTACAGCAGAAAGAGCTTCTTTTCAGCTTAAACACTGAGGAATTCCAAAGTGATTTGCTTAATAAATATTCCAATACTTTGAATTACTGAATTTTAATGTGTAATGACAAATGGTTAAATGTTAAATTAAAATGTGAAATCAAACAAGCATCTTTCTCCAATCTCAATCAAAGGATTTCTATAAACTCATCTTATTGCCACTAAAAAAATAAATTTTGTAGAATGCCTTCATGGAGCATTTTGCAGGAATGATATACTTAACACGTCTGTATTTGAACAGTATTAAAACTCAAGTTCCCTCGGTATTTTATGTTTTGCCATAATCTGTGCAATGGCTGCAATAATGGAATTGCTGAGAAAGAAATTCTAGATATTTTAGGTAGGATGTGCCCATATTTTAAGTACTAAAATTCTGGACAATAACAAAAGGACAGAGAATTATATATATATAAATATATTCCAGCAGAAGTAAAGACTGCTTACGTATGGTTGGCAGGGTATGTGAATGTCTCACACAAGATGGACAGCAATTTAAACATTTCAACTAAAATGTCATATGGTGTTCTTGAATGTGATATTCTTTTGTTACAGAATTATATATTTATGACTTTTTTATTTTAATCTTTTAGCATTTTATTTTTAAGGCATATTTTATTGACTATGCTATTACAGTTATCTTATTTTTTATCCCCTTTATTCCTCTTTGCCCCGCACTCCCCTGCCACCTGCATTCCCCCACCTTAGTTCATGTCCATGGGTCATAGATATAAGTTCTTTGGCTCTTCCATTTTCTATACTATTTTTAACCTCAGCCTGTCTATTTTGTGCCTACCATTTGTGCTTTTTATTCCCTGCACCTTTCCCCCCATTTTCCCAGCTCCCCTTCCCTGCTGATAACCCTCCATGTGATCTCCATTTCTGTGATTCTGTTACTGTTTTAGTTGTTCGCTTAGTTTTTTTTTTTTTAATATTCAGTTGTTGATAATTGTGAGTTCATTGTCATTTTGCTATTCCTATTTTTGATCATCTTCTTTTTCTCAGATAGGTCCCTTTAACATTTGACATGATAAGAGCTTGATGAAAATGAACTCCTTTAACTTGATCTTATCTGGGAAGCACTTTATCTGCCCTTCCATTCTAAATGACAGCTTTGCTGGGTAGAGTAATCTTGGCTGTAGGTCCTTGTCTTTCATGATTTCAAATACTCTTTTCCAGCCCCTTCTTGCCTATAAGGTTTCTTTTGAGAAATCAGCTGACAGTCTGATGGGAACTCCTTTGTAAGAAACTCTCTCCTTTTCTCTTGCTGCTTTTAAGATTGTCTCATCTTTAATCTTGGGTAGTGTAATTATAATGTGCCTTGGCGTGTGCTTCTTTGAGTCCAACTTCTTTGAGACTCTGAGCTTCCTGGACTTCCTGGAAATCTATTTCCTTTACCAGATTGGGGAAGTTCTGCTTCATTATTTTTTCAAATAAGTTTTCAATTTCTTGTTCTTTTTCTCCTTCTGGCACCCCTATAATTTGGATGTTGGAATGTTTAAAGTTGTTCCAGAGTTTCCTAAATGTCTCCTCATTATTTTGAATTGTTATTTCTTCATTCTGCTCTGGTTGAATGTTTATTTCTTCCTTCTGCTCCAAACTGTTGATTTGAGTCCCAGTTTCCTTCCCTTCATTGTCGGTTCCCTGTATAGATTTCTTTATTTCACATTGCATAGCCTTCACTTTTTCCTCTGTTTTGTGATCATGCATGACTATTTCTGTGAGCATCTTGATTACCAGTGTTTTGAACTCTGCAGCTGATACATGCTTATTATTTTTAATAAAATGTTTTGTAATAAAAAGGGTCATTATTTGTGCAGATCCTGTGTGTGTGTGTGTGTGTGTGTGTGTGTGTGTGAATGGAATGAATACATTCTTAATAAGCCCTAGCTGGTAGCTGGTGTGTCTCAATAGATTGAGTGCTGGCCAGTGAACTAAGAGATCTCTGGTTCAACTCCTAGTCAGGACACATGCCTAGGTTATAGGCCAGGTTCCCAGTAGGGGGCACTCAAGAGGCTACTACACATTAATGTTTTTCTCCCTCTCATCTCCCTCCCTTCCCCCTTTTCCAAGAATAAATAAATAAAATCCTAATAAAAATTTCATAATTGTTTATATCCATCAACAATTATGGACATAATGGACAATTATGGAGCATGTGGAAGGGGGGATAAATGAATGAAAAACTATAATTATAAAAAGAAAAAGAAAAAAAGACAAAGCATAGAAGAGCTAGAGAATCTTATCCTACAATTAGTAATAGATCCTAGATCCTCATTGTAATTGTACCCCCACCAACTCAAAATGGTAGTAATAACACATAACTCTAGTTACAATTGAAAATTATAGGCAGTTTACTTTCAGTCAGTAGGCTGTTTTTAAGCTATATGATTTTGTTTCACTGCTATTTGTCCTGTTCCTAATAAATTTTAGGACTTTATCTTCAGTTATTTTCTTCGGAGAATAACAAGGGTATCTTGAAAAATTTGGGAAATTAGACTCAGTAGATTTCTAACTAGGTAAATGGTAAGAACTGTTTATTCAAGGCTTTAAACATATATGGAAGACATATTGCATTGTGACAGATCTCTGGGGTTCTTGATCCTCAGTTCAGAGAGGCCAGACTTTACAGTGTTTTAAATCCTGATGTGGAGATCAAATTGGGAGGAGGGGCAAGACACAGAATGATACAGATCTGAGAGAGGCCAAAAGTATTTATGAAATTTACTTGTTGTAAACTTATATAATTATATACAAAAAAGACCAGCATATCAGTTTTACACTGAATATGCTTTTTCCCATGACAGAGTTAATTAAAATAAGTTAATATACATTTTTCAAGAAGTCTTCTTTCCTAATTTGCATATGACTTTGTTCTTTTTATATCCTAAGTTTTTTAGGATCTGAATAAGCAAGAAATGTCAAAAATGGATGTCAAATTGCAGAACAATGTTATAGTGTGCTCTGTAGCTTTTCTTTCAGAGTTATATTGCTGTTCTCTCTACAATCAACTATAAATTAATATTTTTAAAGTTTCAATAATTTTTTTCTCTAAAAGCTTACTTTGGGGCCCTGGCTGGTGTAGCTCAGTGGATTGAGCTCAGGCCTGTGAACCAAACAACCGTGGTTCGATTCCCAGTCAGGGCACATGCCTGGGTCTCAGACCAGTTCCAGTTCCCAGCACGGAGCACAGGAGAGGCAACCATACATTGATATTTCTCTCCCTCTCTCTTTCCCTTCCCCTCTAAAGATTAATAAATAAAATCTAAAATCTAAAAAAAAAAGCTTACTTTTGTACTATTGTCTAATTATTTGTTTCAAAATTAGGGGAGGATAAAACAAAGGATAGGCAAATATGCTTTTCACTGTTCATTTCTTACAACTTTAGTTATTTCAATTACACAATAGTCTCTGTTTTTTAAAGATCACTATGCAATATTTACGGCAATTTTATCCTGCAGGCAGAATGATTTGTGAATAATTTCACCAAAATTTCCATTGTCTGGGTTAATCTATATTACTTAGAATTATCACTTCTCTGACTATTCACACAATAAAAAAAATAAAGTGACATCCATAGTCATACTCCCTATTGTTAACATAACATTTAATTTCATTTTTATATTACACTTCTGGAAAAATGCACCATCAGCATACACAACAAAAGCAAAACAGAGGAAAGGAAATAATATGTGAAGTTAGTATATTGAAACTTCTAGTCTGTTTCCATTTCATTCCATTCCATTCTGTTAATTCATTTATAAATTAAAGGGATAGAAGTTAAAGAACTGGTGAAACATTCTTTTTCTTTTATAGTAGTTTTTAAAATAATTATTCTGTGTGTGAGTAACTGGTAAAGAGTATACGAGGGTCTGTCTGGGAAAAAGTTCACCCATTGTTAATACAAGAAGAACGGTTTGTGCGACATCGATGTAATCTGGCAGCCAAGGAGAGTGGGCTAGAATGTGCATGAGTGAACAGTGACAACTTCACTCTCCTACTCGGTGGAGGTGGTAAAGGCAGTTGAGTGATCGTGTGTACCGTGTGGCCATCTCGTTCAAGATGATCGATCTATTAAAGAAATGAATGTGATCAAATTTTGCAATAAGCTTGAACATTCTTCTGTAGGAACCATTTAGATGGTTCAGAAGACTTTCAGGTATGATACAATGAGTGTAGCTCAAATAAAAGTGTGGCACAAATCCTGGCTGGTGTGGTTCAGTGGAGTGAGTGCCGGCCTGTGAACCAAAGTGTTGCTGGTTTGATTCCCAGTCAGGGCAGATGCCTGGGTTGTGGGCTAGGTCCCCAGTAGAGGGTGCACAAGAGGCAGCCACACATTGATATTTCTCTCCCTCTCTTTTTTGTTCCCTTCCCCTCTCTCTAAAAATACATTTAAATAAATAAATAAAATCTCTTTTAAAAAAGTGTGGTACAAACACTTCAAAGATGGTCAAGAACCTGTTGAAAGTGATCCATGTTCTGGAAGGCCTACAACAAGAAGAGTACCTGTTAGTGTTGAATGTATAATGTCTGAAATCAGCAAAGATCAGCGACTGATAGTGAGAGAACTAGATGCTGATCTGGGGATTCTAAAAGCTATTGTGTCCGAGATTTTGATGCAGGATCTTGGTATGAAACATGTCGTGGCAAAATTTGTTCCACATCTTCTGCTACCAAAGTAGAAGGAATATCATGCTGCAGTTGCTAATAACTTGATTCAAAACACTACCAATGAATCTGATTTCCTCAGGAAGTTCACAAGTTTGAAGGGGACTGAAGCATCGCTGTGCTATGTACCATGTTTCTTGTCTTGCATCTTCTTCAGTAAATGTCTCTATTTTCCATATTACATGACTAGATACTTTCTGGACAGACCACGCAAATCTCTCTATACTGTCCATTAAAAATTTTAGTTCAAAATAGATATTGAATCTTTCACTAAATAGAATTGAACAGTATACTTCAAAAATAATTTAATTAGATAAAGCCTACTTAGGGTTTTTCAAGATTACTTGGGAGTAAAACTTTAATACTCAACAATTTATCCATATAAAAACAACAAAATTTTAAACAACTTTAACTTCTTTATACTGAGTTTTTCCCTGTGGAGAAGTTCATAATACTAGGTGCTTATATTTACATGTTTAGCTTACTATTTTGTAGAAATACACTCAGAGTTGTAACAAGAAATTATGACACTGTGTAATATGATAAATCAACTTCCCAATAAAGACAATAAAAAGTATGAATTGAATCATTCTTGGAGATAATCTATTCCAACTCTCTCATTCTGGGCGACTTGAAAACGAATTTCCTCCTCAAGGAAAAACAAAACAAAACAAAACAAAACAAAAAAACTGTCAGGGCCACACAGCCCTTGGCCAAAAAAAAAAAAAAAAAAAATTGTGAAGCTATTGTTTACCTAATTTCTCACCTGGAAATCTTGAGACATTATGTGCTTCCTGCATAAATATGAACTTAAACTTCAAAGTGTGTGTGTGTGAGTGTGTGTGTGCCTGTGTGTGTGCATTTGTGTGGCTCCTGAAATATCCTGTAACCTAATGATAGCAGATACAAGGCTGTCCACTCCAAACTGAGGCAATGGGAATTTTTAAAGAAAACATTAAATAGGTAAAATGAATTGGTAGTCAACTGTTATATTTCAAACAATTAGATATTAATTGCATTTTAAAAATCTGCTGAAAACTGAGGCATAAAAAAACCCTATATTTTTCTAGAGGGAGACATGTCACAATGAACACGGGGGAAAAATTGGTATTTGAGGAGAGAATTGTGCCATGGCATACAGAATAGCTTCTGCTAAATTTTCTGCATTGGTTGCTCTGGCCCTCTAGATAGATTGTACTGTACAGTCAAGGTCAGTTTCTCATAGTGACAGCATTCCCACAGCACCCTCCCACTCATCCTTCCTGAGTTCCCCAGCCAGTAATTAGTTTAACAGAATGAATGGTGTGATCGCACAAATAAATGTGAAGTAACATATGCATAAATATTATCTATGAATTATCATGTTGGAACTTCTCTTGGAATGCCAAAATTAAAAAGAATATGGATCATTTGCTACACATCTCAAAATAGTGAAAAATTCTGACAACGGTGTGTTAAAAATTGAAGCTAGCATTACAACAGGGCCCTGAGTGACTTTCAGTGTGGAAGCTAATACATTTTATGTTAACATTTCTGCCTGGAAATTCCCTAACAAGGCTGCCATAGGGTTTAATAAATTTGAGTTAGAAAACAAATTTGTTACTTTTATATGCAGTCTTATGATTATACTGTTTAATATTTATTAGTAGAGTCAGTAAACATTTCTTGAACTATTTGATTCTGTCATAACCTAAAAAGGTACTCTCGCAAAATATTTTGACTAAACAGATGCTGAATGCATTTAACAAATTATTAAGTTCCTGGGTATATACTTTAATGATAATTTTATGTTTATGAGACAAAAATTTCACCTTGATCTGAATTTTAGGCAACAACACAGATTTCTGTTTTTACATACATTATTAAGAAGTACTACAGTACCTGAAGGGTCCAATCTTGAAACTTATTGCATAAAAATAAAATACCCTGCCTTTTCACATCAAGAACACACTATTTTAATATAATTTCAGTTAGGTCTGAAAAATAGGTATAAAAATGGACAAATAATATAATTATACAATATTAACCACATTTTATGTTTCAGGTAATATAAATACTTATTAGTGAGCTTTAATTTAATTTTATTTGTGATAGATATTATAGTCACCATGCTAGATTAAAAAACTAAAGCTCATAATTTGAGTATTGTGCCTGGGCTTACATAGTTTCTACATTGATAAAATATTGAAACTATATTTCAAAAAAATCGTTACTCATCACTCCACACTGGGGCAGGACCTCTGCATATTTGGCTCAGCTTTCAGTCTCCTTAAAAAGACTAACCCTCCACACCATTCATTCCTGCCTTCACCAGTTGATATTAAAGTGCATTACCCTGACCACCTATCATCTCTTACCCTTAAGTGCTCTGAACTTTCTTGTTACCTGCATTCCAAACTTTTCCATTGTCCTCTCAAGAACTGTGCACCATGACTAAGAACACCCTTCCCAAATCTTTAATCTCTTATCTAAAAGTTCTTTTACACACCCATGCTTTATTTGAATGACTCACCATTGAGAACTCTTAAATGGTGGTTATTTAACCACAATCTTAAATGAGGTTTTTTAAATTTGTTATCAATGTTCTACATTATCTCTGCAAACAGTATTCAGAGATTATTGCTAATCCCAAATTTTTAAAGAAACCCTGATGTCATGCTCTGATGTTTGTGTTCCCCCAAAATTCATATGTTGAAGTCGAAACTTTACAGGTAGTAGTAGGTGGAAACTTTGGGAGGGATTTAGATCTTGTGGGTAGAGCCCTCAAGAATAGGAGTGATGCTCTGGTAAAGGAGCTATCACAGAACCACCTAGTAACTTTGACCATGTGAGTAGCCGATGAGAAGTCTGCATCCCAGCAGAGGGCTTTCACCAGAACCTGACCACCTGATCCTGCTGGCACACTGTTCATGGACTTCCAGCCTCAGGAACTATATGAAATGAATGCTTGATCTTTAAAGGCAACCCCATGTGAGGTGTTTCATTATAGTTGCACAAACAGAGTAAGAATCTACCATGTTCTCCTTATATCCTTATGGTAACAATAATTGATCCCTGCAACCAATAATTCACCAAACATTCACATGTGACTTGTTCTCTCTTTGAAGTCCAATCCTTGCTGTGTTAGTGTGCTACTTCTATGGGCAACATTGTATCCAGTGAAGTCCTTAGCCTTTTCATAACCACTAACTCTCTTCTCTACTCTACTTCGATCATGCATTTTATATTTACACTTTGAACCTTGCCAATACATTAAATCAATCTAATTCCAAAATCATTTATTCAATAATCCTACTCTGACTCAGCTTTGACCACTTGAGTTTGCTCTATTCTCTGTGGCCTCTCTTCAACCTTGTCAAGTATGCATGCAACTCATTTCTGTAATTCATCCTGCTCCGCTAATATATTTTTTAATTATTCTTTCATTTTATATTATGATTTACCTTAGGTTTATGATTCACAAAGATCCTTTGCTACATTACTTTGTGGCAAATCATACTGGGAAAATATCCCAATATTGAATGAATCTAATTCTGGATATTCTCTCTACATTGGTACCTAAGCAAACTAGCACTTTTAGAAAAAAAATTATACCACCATAAATTGTTTCCACCACAGATTCATAGGAAAAAAAAGAGCGCATCAGAAACACAGAGCATTTTTGCCGTCTCTTTAATCATTCTCCAACTCTACAATAACGAAAACAAATCTTTTCTTTTATTCAGAAACTTTTGACTCTTCACATAATTCTCATATTGCTTTGTGATTTACAGAGACAACAGAGTTAGCTGATGAGAATTCTTTATTCTACTGGAAAATAACTAAAATCTAATGGCCAGTTTGTCCAAACCATCATCTCAAAAGCAACACCTGAGCAACAACCACAGTCTCGTTCAGGGACTGGTGAGAAGGTGCTACCGAGTTAGAAGAATGTTGCATGAGTGAACCCCTCACAAATAGGCCTAAAAGGAGAGGACATCCCGTGGCTGAGAACATGGGGAAACGAATTTGTAAATGATTTGAAGTGCTGGGAAAAGAAGTTACAGACTTTGAGTTGTGAGTGAATGAACAAAAATGATCATAAACTCAGAAAGTGACCAAATGGGGCCGTGGCAGTAGAGCTCTGAAGGAGCTCAGAAATATCCATGAAATAAGCTTTTCAAAAGGACAAAAATATATCCTGCACGAAACATTCAAATTTAGCAAAGCAGAAAACCTGAGATAAAGAAAGAAAAGACTAATTTAGAATGTTAAAGGAGTAGGAAGGAAGCAGACACCGTAAAATACAGTGACACTAAAATACAACCTAAAGTTTCAGGATACCTTTTGTAATGTGGTAACTATAGAGCTTCAGGAAGATCTGTGGACAAGAAAACACAGGGAACAACAACACTATTCTAAATGAGCATAAGGCTCATAGATCTTTAAGTGACTACACAGAAAGGTTGCATTTTGAGTGGTTTATGGCAAAAGTAGATGAGAAAACATTTAAATTATGAAACTCTGAAAGGTGCTCTGGCTTTACCACACCTTTTGCCAGAAATGAATGTCAATCAAATATGGAAGATAAAAATAATTTATTAAACATTTTTTGATTGAAGAAGTAATATTAAATTAATTTTTCTTCAAGATAAAAACATCAGAAAACTGGGACTACAGATAACATGAAATCACTATTAAAAGTTTTAATATAATAATATAAATTAATTTAACTACATAGGCCCCAAAAGAATTTTAAAAAAGAAATAGGATTGCTTGGTAATGAGATATCGATATAATAAAAGATTTAAAAAAATAACTAATGAAAATCAGAAAATATTTTAAAGATGAAGAGTCATTTTTAAATGAAGACTAAATTAGAGTAAAAAATAAGAACAAAATATACACTACAAAACCACATTTCCTTCAAAGGATGATTGGATAAAGAAAATGTGGGACACATTTACAAATGAATGCTACTCAGCCACCAGAAAACATGACAAGCTGCCATTTGCAACATAGATAGACCTTGAGAATATCATGCTAAGCAAAATAAGCCATTCAAAAAAAATCTAAGAACCATGTGATTTCATTCATATGTCAGATATAACATTGAAACTAATAAACATAAGCACCATTGTAAGAAACAAATTCTCCATGAGGATGAAATTGTCTTAAAGCTTTTTCCAAAATAGTCAACGATAATAAAAATTCACAATCACGTGTTAGTTTTTACTTTCATGTTCTCATTCAAAAGTTGTACTGCTTAAAGGAATTTGGTCATTTCACATGAAGAAATCATCTCTACATTTGCTTTTTAAATTAGCTTGTTCTCTTTGCTGAGCCTGCTCTTCTCTCTTTGTTTTCTAATTATGACAAAGCATCTGAAACAGATGCAGAAGAAACATGACCTACTTGAAAATTCAGCATCTAGGCCTGTAAGCTTTGTAATACCAGTGCTACAAAGACATCAGTTCAAGTGGACTCCAATACCCCACTGAAGTCTCACACTTTCAAGCACTTACCTTATTTATTGAATGGAAGAGGATGGAGTAAAAAAGTCAAAGCTAAACTTTAACACCAAGGTACTTAGGCCTTCTATCTGAATTTCAGAGTTACTGTCAAATAATTATTTATGAGTATCTTTTAACTTACAAGTAAACAATAAGTATAGATAGGAATGTCTGACTAAAAATTAAGTACTAAACTATAATTAGATATTGAAACTGAGTACCGACATTCTCCTTAGTGAATCTCCCCTGGGGCATTAGTCTATGCACAGAACGCATTACTGATGTCTATATTACTAAAACCTTTAAAATAATCACTGAAATCTATGTTCTGACCACAGAATGTATCCAATGTATGTTTTCAGGTTTTTGTGATACATGCAAATTAAAAATGAGTAACGTAAATCAAAATTCTCTAGTGAATTATTTTGTAAAATGAGCTTTACAAATTCCATGTTTTATGCAATGTCCTACAAAAAAATAAAAAACAAATATTTACCTAACTAAATGATACTGAAACAGTTTATCAGCTGAACAATGGCAACCAGCAATTAAACACAGTCAAGCTTTGCAGAAAGCAGTAGAAAATGTAAAGGAAAAATGCTTTAAAATATTATAGAGAAAAGAAAATGCCCATGACTCATTTATGTTTGTTAGAATAGAATAAATACAATATTAAAAGGTTAAAAGTAAAAGGTCACAAAACATGTTAACTTTTATAAATAACAGTAAAATAGTATTATGTATCCTTAACTTTTGCATATCTGTATTTAAGTAATAATACTAAGAACTTTAATGTAATTTCAGGTCTCAGCACATTCATTTACAATTTATTTTATGCTTTTAAACTTCAGTTGCTTCATATCCTATTAAATGAAAGGAGGCAATCGACCTAAAATAGAAGACAAACCGAATAACACATTGTAGCTTCACATAATAGGTGTTCAGTAAATGTTGGCTTGCTGTTGTGCTGCTCTATTCTAATCAACTTTTCAAAATATGGAGAAAATAAAAATCATAACTATACTCACCACTTCAAAAATGACTATATTCACAATCAGTACTGTTCCTTCATCTCTATTTTTAGACAAGATCATAAAGTAAATAACAATATTTTTAGATTAAGTGGTTAATAAAATGTCCAATGAAACCATAAAATATCAAAGAAACAGATACAGTTAAGGTAATAATAATTTAGAATTTGTATTGGTATGGTAAAACAAGTTTTTATAACAGATAACCTCAAATAAGATTTTAATACAATGTGTTTATTTATTGTTCACTGTTCCACTTGGTGGTGGTTAAGAGTCCTTCAGGGACTCAGTGACTCAGGGACAGAGACTATGCTTCTTTCACACCTGGCTTCCAAGACTTCCGTGAGAGTCACCTTCGATTCAACCAGAAGCAGGAACTACAAAGGGAGAGCTGAAAATGAGGAATATGGTAAGTCTTATTATAATTGGCCTGGAAGAGGCTTACGTTACTGTTTTTAATAATTCAGGGGCTGAAGCTTAGTCACTTGGCCATACCTAAGATCAAGGGAGACTGGGACAAAAGAGAAACTGTTTTCCAAACCTGCTGGATAAACTCTAAGAAATAGTGAGGATTAAATATGTAAGGAGTAAAAGCACAACCTTTTCTACATGGTTATGTGTGTGTATAGTAATTAAAATATATGTGTGATAGAAAATGTACTTTAGAATTACATATATTCATTACAAAAGGAGCCCTTTTCAAACGCATTTGATCACCAGTAACACATGCAGTGTTGAATCTAACAGCAAAATTTTAATTACATACATATTATGGACTACCATGTATGTTAATAATAGGTGGGGAAGAAAGTTAATAACCTCTATAATTTTTGATACAAATGAATACACTATTTTCATCATTAATGGTACTTTCTAGGTAGGGTGAGAGAAAATAGAAATATTAGACCCAAAGTAGCAACTGTAAGTATATATTTTAAGTTCTTACATTTAAAATATTTATCTAAGAAACAAAAAAAAAAACTTTAAGATAATTTAAAAATTACTCTGTTAAAATAAATCAAAGATATTGTCATTGTCTTTATCTGACATATTTAGACATTTCACCTAAATGTCTACACCTAAAATTAGCTGTATTTAGTGATAAGATTATTTTTCTAAATAAAAGAATTTGATATAAAAAACAATTTATTTGAACATAGAAAATAAGATTAATATTTCTAATGGGCCAATATTCTCTATTAAACCTTGTATTAATAACATCCATTGAAGATTTTACATGAGTCAGTGCTAGAGCTCCCACAATTTAAGATAAGCCCAATCAATAAAAAGGAGTAACATGGTTTAAGTCTTAAAAATATTTCAGTAAGATGAAAGGAATTATTTAAAATAGAGAAAAAATATGAGGTACTTCCAGTAAATATTTTTAGAATTTTAAAGAATGAAAAAGAAAATAATGTTATATTTATTAATTTCCTTCATTATTAACTTATGTATTTACATTTCCCCCAGTTGTTTCCAGTGTCTAAGTGCCTGATTCTTCCTGTTGGAACTTGGCAATAGGTTTGTGCTTTGGCCACTGAAGTTGATGATGACCACTCCTGTGAGGAGTTAGCTTTTGTCATAAATAAGTAGAACAAAATGCAATTATTGTTTAATTAGATTAAAATTAATAAATGGTATTTTCAAAATGTGAATTGTATTAAATGCATAAACAAATAACATTAATAAAATATTTTCAATATACTTCTAAATCCTATTGTTTAATCTATTAATAACATACTCTGTAGTTTTAGACAATAAATACTGTTTAAATCCTCCAATTAATGGTTCTCAATGGAGAATATTTATTTCTATAGGGATCTTCAAATGTCAAAAAGATGGGATTTGTTAGAGAGAGGTTAAATCAATATTATGAATTTCAGAAAAGTTCACAGCTTAATTTTGTTAACTTTGTTTTGGTGGTTTAAGGTATTTGCAGTCAAGCCTCATCAAGTAAAAGTTTGTGCTATTCAATACGGGTATTTTAAATTGAGTTTTCATGACAAATTTAGTGACTTGACAATACGATGCTGCCGTTATTGTTTCCTCTGGTTTTCGAAAGGATTAAGGAATGATGCTTTTCACAGACTACCATTCAGTCACTAATACTTTAATAAGATGAAAGGAATTATTTGTATGTCTCTGAATAAAAATAAATAGCTTCAATATTACATAACTAGATCACATAAAGACTTGCATGATAATTTAAGGCCATAAACACCATGTTTTGCATTTTTATATTCAAAGACATCCAATAATGATATAGGCCTCTAGTTTTACATGTTGAGAAATCAAGTTTTTATTATTTTATTGTAGAATGTCTTCAGCAGTTTTGCAAATTTAAGCATAGAGATAGAGAGAACCTGAGGTTGTTTTTTATAGATGTCAGTCTCATACTACAGCCACCTAATGTAATTATTAAGATTGTAAAAGTCCATTCCTACATATAAACAGGAGTCTCCTCAGATTGAGGATCATAAGTATTGTAAAACTGTAACAAATAAGTCTATTCTGTTGCTTCATCACTATAAAGAAAAAAAAAAATCAAGAACCTTTGATCTGTAGAGAGGTTAACAATAAAATGCCACTCACAAAATTTTATTCTCTTCCTTCCAACTTTGTTCTCTTTGCCTACACCCCTGCCCTTTCAACTTCCTTTATCATAATGCCCACTCTTAAACCTAATCAGCAATTATAACAGGCAAAATCTCCTTTGTAAAGTATCCGTTTATTGAATAGTAGTAGAACTTTGAGATTTCTTGCTGTTGTTGGAATGTGATCATATCCAAAATCATAAGACTCTCTGGTATTATAAGTATGCTAAAAATTGGATCAGATTTAATTAACTTATCTTACAAATTTTAAATATTTATGACTTGTATTATATCCCATGGCTTTTGAAATTTGGTATATGATATTTCAGATCACAGGAATTTTTCATTAAAATAAAATGTTAAATGGAAAAATGATGAATATATCAAAGTCAAGTCAGCAGTCTGGAATTATGGTTTAAATAACAAAAATATGCGACTTTAATGAGATTGACAAATTCATTTGGTTTTAAAATGCCCTGTTCCTGAACATGTCCTTGACATATTTAGAAAATGAAGGTATTTTGATACATACAAATTAGTTGCTGCATATGCAGGTTGATAGATAGCATTTAAATAATTATAAATCTCATAGGTTTTCCAGGTGTTAATTTCTAGTATCTTTGAATCATTTCAACAGGATTTTCCTATTAATGATGCCTTAGTTTCTTAATGAAATCATTGAATAAAATTTAATGTAACTTGATTCTTTGTTGTAATGGGTAAACCTCATATTTTATTTAATAATATGTAAATTATTACCCTTCAATTATTAAAATACTGCAGTCTTGAGAGAGCATAAAATATTATTATCCTCTTCATTTAACATCAGTAATGAATTATCATTAAATTTTATATCAAATAAACAAGATGCCATTTCATTAATTAGTAAAAATGCCAAAAATACATGAATACTGGTTTGTTACTTATTAAAAACCCAGTTCAGTATGATGATTACATAGTAAGAGATTACATTTATTAAAATATCTTTCATCTTCTTTTATTTCCAAAATATTTGGAAATAAAATGCTGATTCATAAGGAAATTTATTGTACATATCTTTTATGAAAATATGATAATTTTAAATTAATATTGGCTTCCAATTAAAAGCAAGCTCTTTAAAAATACATTTAAATAAAAAACAAAAATGTGTGAGCCCATTAATGTCTTTCTTTTTATTACAGGTAAAGTATTTGTCATATTCCTCTTTATGTTTCCTATTTTGGAAGTCAGCTTCTTTTTCTTTCTTTTTTTTTTTTTTTTGCAGCCCTCAACAATAGGTCAAAACTATACCTCATGTATACAGATTCTCCACCACTCTCAATTTAGAGCCATGTAGAAAGGAGAGGTATGAGGAAATACAAGTCAAATAAAATGAGCACAAAGCCAAAACAGAGGAGACTTGAGCTCTATTTCCTGTTGGAATCCCGGGAACGCACAACAGCATGGTATAATTTTGGCATTATACAGATGGGAACAGGCCATGGGTAGGCACAGATTGGTTCTGAGATTGTGGCAGCTCACCTTTCCTCAGGCCTTGTGTGGCATGTAAGTGATCCACAGGTTCTTATGGAGAAGACAAAAGATAGATAAGATTTGGCAGAGACAGTTGACCTTCAAAGAATGGGGAATTAAAATCTGTGGCCTGTATAGGTTAGCCAAAGCCCATATAAAGGACTTAGCTAAGAATGTGGCATTTGAGGAATCAGAAGTGCTAGGGACAGATTAGAAGATCGGTGGGTCATGACTACGTGCAGATAGGGGGACCATAATTAGCTGCAAACAGTATTGGAAGAAGTGATGAAAAGAAAGCATTGACATAAGTGTAGGAAAGAGGAGTTTCCTGCCTCCCAATGGAGTGACCAGGTAGCAAAAAAGGACTATACAAATGACCAGTCACCCCACCATAAGGATATATATGCTTCCTTTTGTCCCTAGATGCCAGCATGGTATACCACAGATTCTTGGAATGCCTCTGGATTCTGGGATTTTTGTCTTTTATCTAAAATTGGAAATTTTCAGCAATCACCTTTTTGAGCATTTCTTCCATCCTGTCTATAGCCCTGTTTAACTTTGATTTGCTATGTTTATAAGTATCTTATGCTATTTAAATTTCTTCAATATTTTCTATTACTAAAGTGCAATCTATACCATTTGCCGATCTTACAATTTATTAATTCTTTATGTGTATTTAATCAGCTAGATAATCTATCATTGAATTTTAAATTTAAACTACAATATTATGTTTTTACTTTATTATGCTTTGTTTCAAATATTCTTGTCTTAAACTCATGATTTTAATCTTATCTTCTAATGCTTCAAATGTGCTAAACATATTTATTTTATACTTCTGTCTGATAATTGCAATATCTGAAGTTTTTTTGGATCTGTTTGTGCTATTTCAGTGAATTAGTTACCTTAGAAAGTCTGCAATATCAAACTTACTCAGTGTTTGTCCAATGTGCTAAAAGTGAAGCAGTGAATAAAATCTGGATCATTTGCACTTTTCTTTTGTTTTACTATGCTTGTTTTTTATCTTTATTTCAATATTAATATCCATATATTTTGTCCTTAGTCCTTACTCATTTTGACCTTTCCTTAATTTAGTTGCCTATTTTTTCTTTCCTTACCACTTGACTCCTTCCATTCTTCTCATTCCTCATGCTTTACCTGTCTCTGCATTTGAACCAGCCCCTCCTTTCTACTCTCTGCACCTGTGATTTAAGGACAAAACATAAAATGTTCAAAGTAAATCAAGTAAATCACCTACAAGTTTGGGGTTGTTAGCAGGGTGCATAACTCAGCAAGACCAAAAAGATACTTAAAAGTCATATGTGTCTTTCTAGCAGTCATTATGCTCTATCCTTGTCTTTTCCCATATCTTGAAATAAGTAAATCTTCATAGTATTCTATGTTTTTTACTTTATGAAACTTATAAAATGTATGAAAGCTGAAAACTTATCAAACTTTATTTATGAAAATAAAATGTTCCAGTGCTTGACTTTAAGCCCCAACAACAGATCAACAAAGGATAACAGGAAGCACAGCCTTATGTGTTCGCATACTGACATCATCTCCTCCACATTTATCTCATATTGCTGGAGGACAAAAAGTACTACGTGCAAATGACTTAAAGTTTTTGGAAATGTTAAGGATGTATCATATTCCTATATAACTCTTACTTTTTGTAATGATACAGATGAGAAATATCTTTCAGAATTTTAGTGATACAGAGCCTTCCTCCTAAAGATTTGCTATCTTTTCCAACAATGAGAAGTAGGTAACTGCTCTTCTTTTTGTGCCTTTATTGTCTATGAAATGCTCACAAACATTTGAAGATCTGCATAAGAAAGACTTTGAGATGAATATTTGGTACATTTGCTCTTTTTTTCTTTGACTGTGATTTTCTAATTTTTGCTTCACCATTTAATATTCTCTAACTTTTATAACAAGCCACCGTCAGCTTACATTACCATGAAGAGAGAAAAAATATATATAAATACAAATTGGCTTGTAAATGGAAAAGTCTTCAAATAATTTAGAAGGTTCTAAATATTAAGTTATCTCACATGCATTTCAAATTTTCATGACAAAACTTACTATTCCTCATGATATTTTTTAAATCAGAGGTTCCCATTAGCTGACCCATATAACAATATAAACCAAATTCTATATCATCTGTGTTATCAACATGAAAATTAACTTAACATTTCAAAAATACAACTGGATATGTTGTTTTGACTTTAACCTATTACTATCCTAAATTTAAATTATAGAAGAATTACAATATAGAACAAAATAAACATTATGATACATGACCACAAAACTATTCTTACCCTGGCTGATGTAGCTCAGTGGATTGAGCGCAGGCCTGAGAACCAAGGGATCACGGTTCAATTCTCAGTCAGGGCACATGCCTGGGTTGCAGGCCAGTTCCCAGTAGGGGATGCACAAGAGGCAACCATACATTGATGTTTCTCTCCCTGTCTCCTCCCCTTACCCTCTAAAGGTAAATAAATAAAGTCTTTTAAAAAATTCTTTAAAAAACCCCCAGAACTATTCTATACATGAATTTTTATAATGTTCTTTTTTTAGCCATTTAAATATTTTCCTTTTTACTTTAGCTAGAATGTGATTGCCATTATAAGAAATTTCATTCTCACACACACAAAAATACTGCTAACTATATGAGGATAAGATGAGGAGATTTGATTTTATTTATCATTAAATAAATAAATTATTATTTTATATGTTATATTATTTGAGGAAAGTGTAATGGTTTAATTTATAAACTTCTGTTTTTTTCATGATGTCACACTTTGCACTTGACAGAAAATCATTTTAAATGAATATTTTCATAAATAGAATATTGCGTATATTTGTTGTATAATAAATAAGGTATAGGTTTTCTTTGCTAACGTCTAAATGGCCATCTCTAGTGTGACAGAATAAGAGAATAAAATCCAGGTTTCCGAAGGGAACCTATGAAATTGATGGGTCAATCGGGCCCAATTTATTCATAATTTATTTTCATATTCTTTCTTTCTTTCTTTTTTTTTTACAGTTAGTTTCCACTTTTTCATTTTTAGGTCTCCTTATTTAAGAAATATTTTGTTTTAGAATCTATAAAATGTAATTATGTTTATATCACAGTAAGCATTAAATAATTCATTTAAAATAAAATTTTCTGTTAAATATAGTATTGCAAATTTATTTATTTATATCTTTTAAATGTGTCACTTTATTAATAATTTATATAATTCATTAATCAATATTAGATACAATTAATGAATATTCCATAATAATAGGAAACTTATTTTATGAAAAAGAAAAAATGTTACAGAAATTGTAATCCCCCAAAAGTTTGGAATTCAAGATATCAGTAGATATTTCATGTTTCAACTCTCAAAGTACTCCTAATTTCTGCCAAGCAGTGATTATCCAGTTCATATAAATCGCTTCCAATAAATTAAACTTATATTATTACAGGATGAAAACAAATCAATATTTTAAAACACTATGAAAAAAAGGTTTTATTTGATTAATCTATTAATCTAGCCTTAGAAACTCTTCTGGATAATTAAACTTATCATCTAAATTCTATTTTTCCACCAATCAAAAGTCAGTAGTAGTTATACTAAAAATATGTCTTGGGGAATCATGGCCTTCTTTGAGGAGAAGGGAAAAAATTCTGCTGGGGCAAATAATTGACAACTTCAAATTCACCAATGCTTATTAATTCTGATTTCTTGTATAAATCCTAAAAATGTGGGCCAGTGCAATTTTCGTGAATATGTGAACTTTTAAAGTAAAGGATGTTAGTTTCTGAAGTTTAATGCACCTGAATCAAGACAAAAGAAATACTTTTATTATAATATAATCCAGTATAGTATCTGTGGAGGTGTCTTACTCAGATTTTAATTGCCTCTGTAGAGACTCAGAGAACCAAATTCCTAGCTAATGAATGTCTCTTCCTTAAGACAGGGAAAGACATCAAGGCAAGTTCTCCTTATCATTGGGGCTCCACAGATATGTCTGAACACTTGGAGTCTACAGAGGTGGCCCATCTAATGTATTAAGAGCTAGCCTTTCCCTTGTTTGGAGAGACACTGCCAAGTAATAGTCATCACCCTCAGGAGATGTCTTAGGCTAATTATAGTTAAATCTCAGCATAACCAGGCTGGCAATATGCTAAATCTGAGGGAGGAGGAAAGAGATTACCACCCAAAGGAGCTACGGAATTTAGCTAGCATGTAACAGCAGGATCCAAGGGAGTACCATTGATACTGGATTTTGTCCCCAGCAGCACCATGGTTTATCAACTAGCACATCAGCTTCCTGCCAGTAAACTCTGGCTACTCCTCTGACTTTGTTGAGTTTTACAATGGTTAAGCAGCACCACCAGGTCTCTCCTGCTGTAGTTCCAGGGATCTGGAATATAAACTAAATAAGCAAGAATTCCTCCATTTACGGGCACTGTTATGGAACACAAAATTTAACTTCCCAGCAAGGACCCTGGAAATTATGCAAAGTAGCTGCTTGGGTGACCCATTAAAACCTGGAAAAAGGGATGGCTCATACTGGGTGAGGTTGAAGTGCTTGAGTTACCTTGGCTGATGATAGACAAAGGAATAAAAAGGCTCAGGGTCATGTTCACAAAATGATTGTATAATGTGAGGCCAAAAGACACACAGAAGAACATTGTTCTATGAGAAGGGCCAGAAGACTCACCCTTAGGCCGTGGTGAGAGGGACATGAGCATCATTAAGCTCTCCTACACAGTCTGGAGCTGAAGGTAGAAGACATAGTAACACAACTTGTTTGATAAAAAGGAATTGACGGGTCTCTAGTGAAACAGAGGCCAGGTGTTGTTACATAACCACCTGAAGTCAGAGAGTGACAAATGTCTGTAAAGATCAACAAGGTCAGAGAACGCTAAATGGAGTGTTGCTGAGAGAGAGTTAATGAGTTAGTCGATAGAACACGACTTTGCTGGAACAAAACTGACAGCAAATAAAAATGTTATTTGCTATCTGTAATCAGAAGAAAGCATGAATGAAGGAGCAGGAATGTAAAAGTGGTTTCCCTAGTAAAAACTAATGCTCACTTCCTCAATCCCCAGATAGGAACCAATTTTCAGATCTAGAAACCATGACTTAAGCAGATATGTTACTTCCAGCTCTTTCCTCAATGGGCCCATGGACATTTAGTCAGATGGCTATATAACATGTGAAGGCAAACAACAAGATGTTTGAAGATTATTAGGCATATGGTCATAATTGATATTTTTGCCTAGAAACCTGAAGCACAATCAAGGCCCCATCTTTAAGTGGAGGTATGTAGGGTTCAGGTATTAAATAAACTATTAGCTAAATTTCCATGGTTACATCTGCCACCCCTGAGTGTCATAGTGGCATCCTTAGCAATGAGAATAACCAGTACACTTTGCCTAGAAGTGGAGCTATAATAGAGGAAAACACCAAATAAAAGCCTCTGAAATTGTCCACTCTCATCCAAGAGAGTAAATTAAAACAATAACGCATGTCAAGGACTGGGAGCAGAGATTGAATAATGATAACAAATGGAGTAATCCTTGAAGTTCTAAAGGATTCAGATTTGGTGGTTCCAATGATAACTTCATCAAATCGCCATTAGGTCATCTGCCACAGTCTGACGGATCTTGGTTACCACTGAAACTCCAAACAAGTAGTAGCCACAATTTCAGTTTCTGTACTGGCCATATTTATTGCTGCTATGGGTTAATAAGGCCTCAGCTATTGATTTGGCAAATATGTTTATTTGTATACAAATTGGAAAACAAGATTCACATTATCTCACATCCACTTGGATTGTTATGAGGTCTGTCCAGAAAGTATCCAGCTACACACTATAAAAAATGGAGGTATTTATTGAAGAAGATACAAGAAACATCATATATAAGACAATGATGACACAGTCGCCTCCAAAGTCGGCACCTTAGTACCTCACACAGTTCTCCCAATCGCCATCAGTGCCGCCTCATCATATTTTCCTGAATCTCATCAACGGTCTGAGATCTCTTCCCTTTCAAAAGTCACTTTAAGTTTTGGAAAAGCCAGAAATCACAGGGCACAAAATCTGGGCTGTGGGGAGGCTGAGTCACCTGGGTGATTTGATGTTTTGCAAAAAATCTCTACATAAGATGAGCTGCATGAGCAGGTGTGTTGTTGTGATGAAGCTGCCAATCACCAGTTGCCCATAGCTGTGGTCTTTTGAGACATGTGAATTGTTTCTGTGGAGAAATGTTCAAGCTTAATGCAAAATTTAATGCAGATTAATTGCTTCACTTGCTCAGTTATTTTGAATGTGATGACCAGAGTACAGATGCTCACTCAATGGCATCTATACCCCACCACTGTAGTACAGTGAAGTTGTTGCTGTTCATGCATGTGCATTCTAGTAAAGTCTCCTTGGCTGCCAGATTACATCGATGTTGCACAAATCATTTTCATTATATTATCAATGGCTGGACTTTTTTCCAACAAACATCATATATTTAACTCACATCCATATGTAGTTATAACATCTTCTAAGCCAAATGTTGAAATCAATTGAACATTGAAGTTGACAATCAGTTTTATTCTTTGGATCTTTAATTATACTGATTTCTCCACCCTCCACCCATAATTCACCTTGCCTGAGAAAGAGAAATCAATTTGCTGTTGCACTTATTATGCATGCTTTGGGTGATTCTTATATGTGCTCTGACCAGAGATGGGACGTGCAGCCTTGGCATGTCAGGAGGATGCTCTGACTAACTGAGCTATCAGTTTTTTTCCTTCAAGCTAGTATTAAATAATTAAGATAGAAAAAAAGATTCTATTGGCATTTGTATTGGTAAATTAATCAAGTTGTGGTGATATACTCACATAAAACACTTCAACATTATCTTAAGAAATATTTATGAAAATTGCAAATTTCATGAATTAAATATATAAATACATTTACTATCATGACAGAATGCAGAAATAGAAGAATGGTAACATTTTAAAAAGTTACTTTTGATATATATTTACACTTCAATTCCTTGTCAAATATTTGAAAGCTTTGATTATTGATGAAGTCATCAACATAAAACTAAATGCGATAGGTATTTTATTTGATTTGAAATAACTAAAACTTTATTCTAGTGTTATAATCCACAATGAAACTGTGGCAAAGAATTAGCATCTTAGAGGCAATTCTTAGAGGTAAAATTAGCATTTTACCAATCAAAAATTTTTACATTGTAAGAAAATAAATTGTGGTACCAAACTAAGTGCTTAGAGGGATACTTTTGATGACAATTTCCAATTGTCGACTTGCTAGTATAGTATGGCATTTGGCATATGTTATATTATACATAAGGAAAGATGTCACAATATAAAATAATCAACCATAATGACTATAAATTGTCATATTTGAAATTCTAAGGGGAAAAACCTGTACATGGAAATCTGCAAACAGAGACAATTATTTCATCTTTATTTTGGCTTTGGGAATGGATATATTACACACATATGTGTGTTAAAGCCCTTTTTATGTTTCAAGGACAGATAAATAAGATGTAAACATCTAACTCAATGACTCACAGGGAGCACAAATTCAATTACTGTGGTATAAAAATAGAAATACTCTAGAAAGTTCTGGGATGCAACCCAAAAATAACAGTATCATTCTGTATCTCAAATATAAAGGTTATTTTTCTTAGTCCGTAGAAAATAATTCATAATTAATTATGCCCCCAAATTTCAGTAGGGCCAGTAATGCAAAGAAGTTAACTATAAAGCCATTAGTGAGGAGTGATGATTATTTAACTTAAATACCAAATTAAGATATCATTTGCAACTCAATTATGATAATGAATTTATCACTGTTGCTACAATATAGTCTATTTGGAGTTACAGACTTCTTAGAAAAAGAAGACACAAGGCTTGATATATATGTATATGTGCATGTACATGTATATGTATACACATGCATATAGTATTCATACTCTAGAGTGATTTCCTATTGCACATAATTGGAACACACTTCTGGCATCCTAACGCTTCTGTGCTGTTGGGCTCCTCTGCTGTTCAATGTGTCTAAAGCAATAAAATCTGCTTGTAAACTTTGCCTCGGCAGCTGAGCACTGCATGCATTCAGGTCATTATGGTCGTAGGGATGCTCAGTTGGGAAAATGGTATATAAATAACGGCTAACATGAGCAGAGTCTGATTAATCCTTATTGTCCAGTGACTATTTTTAGGATCCCCTCGCATTTATGCTTCTGAGGAACAGAAAGTAAGAGTGTGAACGCTAATCCATTGTAATAGCACAGAGTTCTTATAAAACTATTGGTTTAAAAAGAAGTTCTGAAAACCCAGTGGTAGTTTTTTTAATGTAAATTTACTCCATGTTTTGATTATTATCATTATGGGAATAGTATGTTGAAAAATTCCACTCAAAATATAAAATGCATGTAAAGACAACAGTATTTTGTGTTAATATTATACTTGTATACTACAAGTTCTGGCACAAATAACAACCCCTTTTTCCTTTGTTATTATAAAATATTTTATTACAAAATTATAAGCATGTAATTCTGTAACATAACAATATCACACTCAAGCACACCATGTGACATTTCAGCTGAAATGTTGAAATTAAAACAGTAAGTTATTACACCCATATTATCACCCTACCGACCACACTCAGGCAGGCCTTGCTTCTGCTGGACCCTGTATTTCCTAGTGATATACTTTTGATGCATTCTCTGTAATTTCTTTCTTTATTTCATCATTTAAAAAATACTTCAATGAACATAGAGGTACAGATATTGTTTTGAGTCAATGTTGTGGTTTTCTTTGGTTGTATTGTCAGAAGTGCCAATGCTTGGTGAAAAGAAAGATCATTTTTGATGTTTTCCTTTTTATTGAATTAATTGGAGTAACACTAGTTAACAAAACTAAACACATTTCAGGTGCACAATTCTGCAACACATTATCTGTACACCGTATTGTGTGTTCACCAAACCAAGTTAAGTTTCCATCCATCACCGTGTAATCCCCCACACCCTCTTCCACCTCCTCTCACGATCCCTTTCCTGGGCACTCACCACCCTATTTATTGTCTGGGTCCATGAGTTTTTTTCTCTCTCTTTTTTCTTTTTTTGCTCAATTCCTCCACCCACCTCACCAAGCCCCACTCCAGAGAGCTGTCGGCCTGCCATCTATGAGTCTGTCACTGTTTTGCTTGTTAGTTCATTTTGTTCATTAGAATTCACATATGAGTGAAATAATACAATACTTCTCTTTCTTTGACTGGATTATTTCACATAGCATTAGACTCTCTGCTCCATCCAAGCTCTCAAGAAGGGTAAGATTTCCTTCTTTTGTGAGGCTGAGTGGTGTTCCATTGTATGAATGTACAGCAGCTTTTTTTACCCACTCATATCCACTGATGAGCATGTGGGCTGCTTCCCAATCTTGGTTACTATAAACAACGCCGCAGAGAACATAGGGGTACCTGCAGTCTTTTGAATCAGTGTTCCAAGTTTCTTCAGATTTATTCTCAGAAATAGAATTGCTGAGTTACAGGGCAGCTCCATTTTTAATATTTTGAGGTTTCTCCATACTGCTTTCCACAGTGGCTGCAGCAAAGTGCATTCCCACCAACAGTGCAAAAGGATTCTCTTTTCCCCACATCCTTGCAAACACTTGTTTGTCGATTTATTGATGTTAACCTTTCTGACAGGTGTGTGGTGATACCTCACTGTAGTTTTAATTTGTATTTTTCTGATGATTAGTGATGTTAAGCATCTTTGCATATATCAATTGACATATGTATGTCCTCTTTGGAGAAATGTCTATTCTGGTCCTTTGCCCATTTTCAAATTGAATTGTTTATTTTTTTCTGTATTAAGTTTTATAAGTAGTTTATAAATTTTAGGTATTAACCACTATCAGATATATCTTTGGAGAATATGTTCTCCCTTTCAGTGGGTTGCCTTTCCACTTCATTGATGATTTCCTCTGCTATATAAAAATTTCAGTGGGTAAAAAATGTTGTGGTAAATTTACACAGTGAAATATTACCCAGCTGTAAAAAAGAAGGAACTCTTTTTTTGTGTGAGTCACAGAATGGATGTACCTGGAGAGTATTATGTTAAGCGAAAGAAGCCAGTAACAGAAAGGCAAATACCATATGATTTCACTTACATGTGCAATCTAATGAATAAAATAAGCTAACAAACAAAATAAAAACAGACTCATAGATATGGAGAACAGAGTGACAGGTGTCAGAGGGCATGGACATAGGGAGTTTGGTAAAAGAAGTGAACAGACTAAGTACAGAAACTCACAGACAACAGTGTGGTGATTAACAGAGGGAAACAGGTCAGGGGAGGTAGAGAAAGGAAAGTGGAGGTAAGTTGGTGACAGAAGGAAACTTAATATCGGTAGGTTAATACATGACATGAAATAGTATACTGATAATGTATTATAGAATTGTACACTTGAAATCTATATAGTTTTATTAACTAATATAACCCTAATGAATTCAATTAAAATTTTAAACAATTGCTTCTACTTTCCTGTCTTTCTCCCTATCTTCCTCTTTTCACATGCACACATGTACACACATTACATGAAAGAAAGATATACAATATGTTTTTCTAAATAAGGTAGAACTCAACATACACTCATGTCTTTCATATCTAGGATATTTATCAAATTGCATTTATATTTATAGAAAACAACATTGCTATATTTCCAAAATAGTGAAGTATTTTAGCTCCATTAAATAAGAGCAGTAATAGCATACATTTTCATATCAGCTGTAATTACATAGTTTAAAGTCTCCATTACTCCATGGCCAACCACAAAACATCTGATGAAGCTACTCCAGTGATGGACAAAGCATACTTTTGCTTCCCATAAATAGCATATTTAGGATTTATGCTTGTTTGAAGATACAAAGATAATGCCACACCACCACTGCAACCTCAGCTTTACTCTTTCCTCTGCCTTCTGAAAGCCCTGAAGTTGATGAGTATATATTCTAATTTACTAAAATTATACATCTATAATAGATAACCCATTTTTATACATACTTTAGGTTACAGTTATAATAAAATATTAACCCAATTCTACATTTTAAAATTACTTTAATCACTTATTGAGTGTTGTTATGAGTAAAACTGTTTGGACACTGAGAATAATTTGATTTTATGATTACAACTCCTACACACTAAGAAAAAAACTAAACTTCTCAATGAGTTAATTCTATAAAAGAATATATAAATACATGAGCATATTTATTAACTGCTATCTCTTATATGATCTCTCAGCATTTTTACCTGGCTTTGATGTATCATTTAGAGAACTGCATTCTAATTATTCATTTTACATCTCTGCTGCTCTCCAAAAACACCATCTTCTCTGAATGCAATTCTACATCCTTCCTTTCTGTGGATTAAAATGAGGAAATATTTTATCATGGCTTCATCTTTTGAAAAAAGAGTAAAATTGGCATATATTTGATATCATGTTAAACTCAGAGAATAAACTTTGAAAGCACAAGTGTTGCCCTATTTTCTACAGAAAGGGAATCCAAATATGTATATTCCTGAACCAAATGAATATATTTTATGAACATCATCTTATTTGTATTTCAAGAAAGTTCAAAAATATCTCAAAATGACCATTTCAATTGGAGATATGTAATGCATTAAACATACATAAATCATGTGGATAAATGTCTAAGAAAAAATTGAGAAAATTCTATTTTAAAGAGGAATAGACATAAGTTATTTATAATGGTTAAAAAGAAATATAAATAAAGTCATAAAAAGGCACCAAATAGAAATTAGGAGCTGAAGAATATGATGAATTAAATAAAAATGCAATGCAGAATGTCAATAACAGGCCTTATCAACCAGAAACATAATAATCATACTAAAAAATAAATTGTTTTAAATTACCCTTGTTATCTAAAGTAATTTATAGATACCTAGCAATCATTATCAAAACTTCAAAGACATTATTCACAGAAATAGAAAAAGAATCTTAAAATTGATATGGGATAACAACAACAAATGACCTCGGACAGGCAACGAAGAAAGCTGAAGACATCACACTAGCTGAGTTCAAACTGTATTACAAAGGGAGCTATAGTAATCAAAACAGTATGGCACTGGCATAAAAACAGAAACAGACATATAGGTCTATGAAACAGAATAGAGAGCCCATAAATAAATCTACACAATACAGCTGATGCGGACCCCAGCTCGTGGGGCCCACCACATTGTGGATGAGGCAGGAGAAATTCATAGGGACTACTGAGTCCTGTGGAGGAAAAGGGACAGTATGGTTTCTCTCTCAAGAGGAGAAAAAGCCTCAGCCCTTGCCTTGACTGGTCTTATTGCTTTTCTCGACACATTACTTGATGGCCCTCATTTACAATGCACAGGTTTGCTTTATGTGGTTACCTTTTACAGAAAATGAAGGAGATGATGCCACTAATCACATCACAGAAGAAGGATATTTACAAATGCAAAGGGAAAAGTGGTTGAACCAGTTACACTCCATACTGGAGAGTTTCAGCACAGACTTTAGGAAGTTACAGTAAGCATTCGCTGCCTCAGTTCAGGGTGAGGGAGTTTTAGCAAAAGCAAGTCTCAAAGTGGCCTAGGTACATTGCAGGCCGGATTCCCCACAGGAGAAACTATCCATGGGTGTGTGTCCTGTCTGGGCCCACACCACGCAGAATGGTCTCCTAGAGCAGTCAACTAATCTTCAACAAAAATGCCATTGGGTAACGGGGAAAAATAGTATCTTTAATAAATAATATTGGGAAAACTGGACATCCACATGCAAAGGAAATAACATTATACCCTTATCTTATACTAAAAGAAATCAACTTAAAATGGGTTAAAGACTTAAATGTAAGACCTGAAACTATAAAACTTCTAGAAGAATACATAGGGGGTAATCTCTTTGATGTTAGTCATTTATTTGGATTTTACACCAAAAGCAAAGGCAACAAAAGCACAGACAGATAAGTGGAACTATATCAAACTGAAAAGATTATACACAGCAAAGTATACAATCAGTAAAATGAAAAGACATCCTATATAATCAGCAACAATATTTGTAAACTATACATCCAATAAGGAGTTAGCCTCCAAAATATAGGACATTCACATAACTAAATAGAAAAACAAAACTTCTAGAAATGAGCATGAAGCAAGAGATTTTATCAAAACAAATATATACATAGCCAACAGGTATTATAATTCAATTCTTTTTGTTCCTGGTGCAGTAGGGTTGAAGAATCAGCACAGTGCCTCTGATTTTGCCCTATTGTGACCAGCTTCCTAGACAACCTGGAATTTTCACACTTCATACCTCACCCTGATGCTCAAAACATTTTCAATTCCGTTTGTTCCTAGTACAGGGAGCATTTTGTAGGCATCTACCACTGAATTTGGAAAAACAAAATGAGAACCTTTAGCCAGGCTTCTTATTGCATGATATTTTTGTTCTGTGACAAAACTTATTACTTTATCTATATGTATGTTGACTATCTACTTTTTCTGACAGAGACGAAGGTTTCTGACAAAGGTTGTAATTTTAACACATTATTTAATTTGATTAATATTAATATGCCATACATACTCATACACACAAAGGTGGGGTGTTTTTAGACCTTAAGTGAAAGTCCATAATTTCTTCATTTATTGTACACCATCAATATAAATTCATGGACACCAACATTATTGTATTTTTTCAACATTATCTGTGATCTCTGATACCATTTTCTTCTCTCACCAAATATACATACCCTAATATTTGAAATCTAACATCATTGGATATATATATATATATATATATATATATATATATATATATATACATGCACACACACATAGTTTCAGAAAATACTTTATGCTGTGTTTGTTTATAGGATTTCATGCGTATTTTCATTTTTATTTTAAGACTACCATGACTCTTCAGATTTTATTATTTTTCTCAACGAACTCCATGTTAAAATATCAGTAGTTATTTAAACATATATATTTACATTTGTAAGTGCATTAATTTTTTAATGATTTGCTAAATAAGCAATCAATTGGAATATATCATTTTTTCCAAAGTTTTAAATCATGTCCAGTCTAACTTTAACTTCTGCTCACTGCAATATCTTTGGTTTGAGACCACTGATCATGTTCTCCTTTCCTTCCCATTCTTTTCAGCTTCCTAATCTTCCGTACTCCCTTAAATTTCCTGTGTGCTTGGAAAACTCTCCTTAATACACTGCCTCTTTATCATCTGAAGTTGAATATATTAGTAGTAAATTAATTAAATAAATAAAATGAAACTTTAGTTGGCCTAACACACACACACACACACTAATTTACAGAACCAAGGTAGAAGCCAAGGAAGGTAGATGATCAATCCAAGACAAGTTTATTTTGCCCAAAGAATGCAGTGAATCCCCTGGCTTGCTCTGCCCCCAGCATGCTACCACCTGAAACTAGACTCCTTTTAGCTGCAGCAACCCTGAGGTTAGGCTTTCTCACTCGTAGATGTAAGCAAGGAAGCCTGTCATTTTCAGGCTGTGTTTTAATAGTAAATAAGTTGTTTTCCAGGAAACACATATTAAATTGTTCTCGGATGAAGTAACATTTGCTTAGGCTTACCCTTTTTGGCCAGTCAGTTACTGGCAAGGGGGAATGGGTTTATCAGGATTAGATTAGACGGTTCAGAGCCCATCTATCAATTCCCCTGGAGGCACATTGGCTGAGATTATGAGGAAATCCTCCGTGAATTAGGTTTTTCTCACAAAAGGAACAGGTGGTCTTTGCACACTGGTAGGAAACAACTAATTACCCTATTCAGCAAAAGTAAAGTCATTGTCTTATCGCAGAGCTTTCATGATACAATAAATATAAACGTAGGTATCTGTTTATCTAATTACCTATAGATAGAGTAATAGCACATGTTTCACTGTGGAAGATCATGACTTTTGAAAACTGGGTGAATATTAAAGAGGTAACATTATTAGATTCCATTTCTTCCATCAGTAAAGAAGAAACAGTCTCATAACCTGTCTCCATGTGTGGTTGTAGTTTTTTAGCACCCTTAGTAATAGCACATAAAACTTGGTAGGGTCCTTAGTCCTTGGGATGGGTGCTCAAATAATGCTATTATTAGTATCTGTAACAGCCCACTCTAGATGAGTATGAGTTTTTTTGTTTGCAACTTTCTAGTATTATTTCAGTTATCTTTTTTACTATAGAGCAAGTTGAGTTTATGATCTTTCGCTAAATCTAAATCTTAACAACAAAATACGCCTCTTTCGCTCTTGTTAATACATTTGGTTGTTATTGCAGTTGTCATTGAAACTCCTCTGCACACACATGCATGTGCAAGACTCGGAAAAGAGATTCTCAGCATCAGGTGAAATGGTCTGGGGATTTCTTTCCAGTTATTACTGGTGATACTCTTCTTTAACTAAACATTCATCCTGCTTTCTTCCTCCTCACATCAGCTCCCTGCCTGTCTATATTCAAACTTGCCTACTTATCTCCTTTTGATCTTTCACATTTTTAACACAAATATTTTTTCAGCAGAGACACCTTCATTGGCCCACTCCTTTACTACTAGGCCTGACCATGCTAAAACCAGATGTAGATAGATTCCTAGGACCATGTTCATATATTTATAACTCACAAGACAAAGAACTCATATGCGTGACCCACTGACATGGACAAGAGTGCAGGAATTGACAGTGGGAGCTGGGGGCGGGATGGGCAGAGGAGGGCAAAGCGGGAGAAATGGGGACAATTGTAATAGAATATCAAGAAAAATGATTTCAAAATAAATAAAATATTCATAATATAATAAAAAGGTATTAACTGATACATTATAAATTGATTTGTGATTATTTTACTATAAAGTTATTTTCAACAGGTTTCTAAATTTCATTCTAAATATTATTCATTTCCTACCATATATTCATTAAATATGGTTTACTGGTTAACATTCTCTTGAAATTGTTAATTCATAAACTTTTTGTGTGACTTGGGGAGAAAGGTCGATCTTTTAAACAGATATCAAGCTCAGGCTAGAACCTCAGGTTTAACAAATGTAACTTTTCATTTATCTTAAACAGGTCTTTCATCCCACCATAGGTTCTATGATCTGAAGCATAAGTAGTAACCTACTTGAAGGGTGCACTTGTAAGTTTTTCGGTTGCAATTATCTCACCCCGTTGGCTTCTGTTGGGTTATTTACTGGCCTAACTTCAATAGCGTTGTGTCTCGGGCCTTAGGGAGGTCCAAGGAGAATGAGAGAGATAAAGGGACAGCAATCGCTAGCACAGTCAGAACACACACACAGTTTATCGATTAAGTTGTCAGTCTTATATGAATATGGTTACTGGCACCCCAAACCGATTAGGATAGTGACAATAGAGATCACCGATTGCAGATCATGATAATAAATACAATAATAATAAAGCTTGAAATACTATGAGAGTTATCAAAATATGACACAGGGACATGAAGTGAGCAGATGTCGGCAGAAAAATGGAGCCAACAGACTGCAGGGTGCAAGGTGGCCACATATTTTTAATTTGTAAGAAAATAAATATTAAAAAATATAAGCAATGTCTGCAAAGTACAATAACATGAAGCACAATAAAATGAGGTATACCTGTACTCTCTAAATCTGGCTCAGGTGTTTAAAGCTAATTTTCCTTTCCTAGTGTTTTCAGGGATTTCTTGAGATGGAAATCCTCAAGACTGGCTCTTTCCCATCAACAGTTCTTTTTACCCCAAAGAACGAGTACGCGCTTCTCTGGGTGTGTACACTGCTAAACTCTGGGACTTCCCTTGGCTCACGGCAGGCCTCGTCTGCTGACCTCTCTTCACCCCTCCAGGTGGCAGCAGTACGCAAACCTAAAACAAACCCACTTACTCTCAGCAAATAAATGTCTTCACAAATTTCCCTTACTCCACTCTCTAGAGGTTTTACTCTGCAAGTGAAGAAAGGTGTGCAAGAATCTTCAAGTGCCATGGGGCAAGGTCTCTCTTTAATTTCTCTTGACAATTGGCATATTGCGTTTGACTTTCAAATTCCACATGTATGTCCATGCCACACAGAAATTTCAATTTTAAATAAGAGTGCAAGAAAAAATAAATGAAAAGAGCAAAAACACATAAGTAGAATGATGAGAAAACTTCAATAATAAGTCTTAAAAAATCTGGACCTTCTCATTTTCTACTATGAAAAAGATAGATTTGAGGAAATGCTCCATATAAAAGAAATCATATATTATTATTCTTTCTCTGACTGGCTTATTTCATTTCAAATGATACCATCTTAGTTCATCCATATTGTTGCAAAAAGTGAGAGTTCCTTCTTTTTCATGGCTGAGTCTGAATAGGTTTTCTTTTTGTAAATGTCCCATGTTTTTGTAATCCACTCATCTACTGATGAGCACTTGGGCTGCTTTCAAATATTGGGTATCGTAAGTAAGGTACTATAAACATAGGTTGCATATATTCTTTTGGGTGATGGGTGTACAATACAACATACAGATGATGTATTTCAGAATTATATACTTGAAACCTACATAATTTTATTAACCATTGTCACTCAAATTCAATAATCTTTTAAATAGAGCTGTTGAAATATGAATAAAGAATGAACATATTTCTGGGGAACAAAAACCTCCAGAAGATGACTTTTTCTCAATGGAATTAAAACCTTTCTAATAAATGAATGGAAAATATATTGAATGAACCAAAAGTTAATTAGTAGTACAAGAAAAATAAAATAGGCATCTTGATACGTAACAAGTGCTTGTACTGGTTATTGGTGGAAGGAGATATTAAGGGCATTGATTTCTGAGATTAAGTGAATATTTTCCTGTATCATACTTTCCTGTCATAAATTTTGGTCTTCACATTATAAGTGGGCGGAGGACAGATGAATATGCATACACTTAGTCACACCTACTACATCATTTGTTATGTAGGAAGTTTAAGATTCACTCATCCTGCTCAAGATTTTTTCACCGGGAACCACAGGCTTATCTTCTTTGGTGATTATATAAGCATAACTTTATCAAAATAAATACCACATTTTTAAAAATGCACTTCACATGTTAAATCCAAAAGTTGCTTGGTAGGCTTTGTTTTTATTTGTTTTACTGATTTGGTTTTCAAAGAGCCTTATTTGGAAATCCCATTAACTATATCCCTATTTCACACTAAGGTCATGCTAGCCAGGTTCCTGCCCCACTTCTCCCACCTACTTCCTGAAAAATAAATCACTGAGTACAGAACAGTTATTCAATATTCAAATTTTTTAAATCACAAGTTTAAATACAATAAAACTTTATTTCTCCTCTGCTATTGTGTGAGTGTGTGGCCATCATTAAAGAGTCAGAAGCACAGACTGACACCACTTAAAATGATGGACAGATGAGCCAAATACCCTCTGGGTGCTTTGTCAGTTTCTGCCATCCTTAAAGTGCTAATCAATAAAAAAGTTTCCCCAGGAAATACATTGAATATTTCACCAGTAAAAAGAGATTACCGTATATTATCTTATTTTTTCCCATGGTTGACCATAATAATCAACAAACTCTGTGGGCACTTTGTGATGTCTATGAGTTATAAGACTTTCATACACATAAGAAATATAATAATCACCTTTCACTGCAGAAATACTCTACATTCCTCATATTAAATCAGTAAGAAGCACGATATTCCTTGTGATTTCAAGACTGTATACATATGTTGGGTATCTATCCAAACATAGATATGAAATGCTAAAGGGACTTAGTTAAGAAAAAGAAGAAGATCAAAACTATGAACATTAAAATGGCAATAAATACATATCTATCAATAAATGAATCTAATAAACAAACTAAGCAAATAAGAAGAACAGAGATAGAATCATGGATACAAAGAGCATTTTGATGGTTACCGATGGGAGGGAGAAGTGTGAAAATGGGTGAAGAGGTGAGGGGATTAAGAAGTATAAATAGGTAGTTACAGAATAGCCATGGGGATGTACATACAGTGTAGGAAATGGAGCAGCCAAAGAACTTACACACAGGACCCGTGGACATGAACAGAGAGGTGTGAGGAATGCCTAAGAGAGTACAGGGTGGTGGATGGAGGGGAACAAAGGGGAAAAATTGGGACAACTGTGGTAGCATAATCAATAAAGTATAATTTTTTAAAATGAAATAAATAAATACAGATATATGGCACCTGAGGTTCATTGTTTTAAAGAGATTTTATGTCTACAGTGTCAATAATAATAATAATAAACATCTTATTATACTTGAATTAGAAAAATATAATTCAATACAGCTCATTACATTTTAGGAGCACTCTTTGACTTATCTTTTAAGCATTTATTTAATAATATTACCTTCATATTGAAAAATAAATTGGAATATTTTAGTCTGTCAGTGTATTTTTATAGAAAAATATTTAGCAGTTATGCTAACTTTTAATTTGCATATATCATTTATAAAGCACCCTCTTTGCTATATAAAACGTGGTAATTCCAACAAAATTGGTTCCCTGACAAAAACAAGGTAGGTACATAGACTGCTTTAACAGAAACAAGTAAGTAGATCAATTGAAATTCTACTGAGAAATGCATTTCTCTGTACTAACTGAATAAATAAGACTGACCAAAGAGGACAGGTGGATAAGATAAGGAGACAGCACTTTATATTTTAGAGGTAGCAGTCCTTTAAAAATAATATCACTGTTCTTATTTTATTTGTGAAGAATCTTTAAGTAGATAACTTGAATAACTTGTTCAAGAATAAAAAATGGTGTCTGGCCAACTGAAAAACTGAAACCAATTATTATATAAGTAATTTTATTTTTTTAAGTTAACCAATAGAAACTGAATCTTTTTTGGTGTTCAGCTTTAGCACCTGTGCAGATTTGTGTAACCACCATACAATCGGGACATAAAATTATCCCATTACCCCCCCAAAATTCCCTTGTGCTTTTCTTTTAAGATCACACTCTCTTTCTACCTTTTAACCTCTGGCAAACACTGAATAATTTTGTCACTGTAGTTCTGGTTTCTCTAGAATACCATAAAATGGAATCATATAATATGTAATCTTTGAAACTGACTTTTGCCACTCAGCATAATACCTTTGAAATTCATTCATGCTGCCACATCTATCAATTGCTTTTTCATTTCTAGTGTTGAGTTGGATTACATTATATTTCAGAGCAAGATCACAGAACCCATGATAAGTAGTTTGGTTTATTTCTGATTGTCAAGTCAAGTCATTTTACCAGGGATTTGATGTGATCTGAAGTATATTTTTGAGTTCACTCCAGCTCTTCTGTGGAAAATTGAATGTAGGCAAGAGAGAAAGAAGGTAGAAAGGAAGAAGAGTTGAGGAGTCTGCAGCCTCCGAAGCAGATGTGAGAGATAGTGACCTGTCTGTGGAGGCATGCATGGTAGATGTGGAAATAAAGGAACAAATATTGCTTATGTTTGAAAGATGAGACGATGGGATTTGAGGTATAAGGCAAAAGAGAATCATTCTTGTGCTTTGTTAATTCTTATTGGCTTTGACTTTTCTGCAGATTTAGATACCTCTGTCCCACCTTATTCCAACCTCGATTCGCCTTTGCTAACTTCATTTTTCTTCTGAGTGAGGAGAGCAAATATATAGTCGGAATATACAGTTCAGTGACACATACCAAAAAAACACTATATTTAAGGTGTCAAAAAGTGATGTTAAATGTCTCTGTTATATCTTTGCCAACAAAGAACTTAAAATATGCTAAAATACTCAACTACAGTAGGACTGATACTGTATTAAAAGTTCGGCAGAAAGTCCACATGGATACACTGACATTAACTGTTGTACCAGACTGTTGAAGAATTGAATATTTAATCAAATATATATTTTTGTTATTTTTATTTACAATCTCTAACTTAGAAACATAAAGAATAAAAGGATTGAGTAACTGGCTATAAAATATAAGCACAATAATCTGACTGATTGAAATTGAAGTTTATATCTATTTATTGTCTACCTATTTTCTATCTATATATCTAATATTTCATACAGGACTTCTTTATGCTTTAAAGCTGCAAGTGATCTTAACTTTTCGCAATTTCTGCATGATACATGTTAAGTCTAACTCAGATGGGATCTGTGACATATATACCTAAACAAAACCCACTGAGTATATGGTTTTCACTTTTGCAAAGGCTACTTAGGAGTACTTAAGATACAATCTAAGAATTTGTTATTCAAAGAAAGTATTCTATTTTATACTGAGGAAAATCATTTCCATAGGATTAACCTATTATTAAAATAATTTTAGAATAACTTTGAATTCAATTTTAATTAATGTATTATATGTAAATTATTAACAGATGAAGAAAGTGATAAAAAGTCTTTTAAATATTCTTATTTAAGGTTGAAATATGTTTGTTACTTTGCAATAACATACATATATACACATGCAATTATAAACAATAAAAATACAAGTATTAATAGGAAGAAAATGGAATGATTGAAGGAAGGTAGCATGAGGAAAAGTCTCCAAAGCAGCGAGTGTTTGTTTTCGTGTTTATTTGGTCTGCTCTGTTTTCCTGGATCCCACTGGAGTGATATATTCATCAGGATTAAACATTCATGAGTCCCTTCAAAGCAGGTGTTTAGTTATTCCAGCTCTGATTATGGCAGCCCCCAAAAAGGCTTCGTAGGAAAAGTGAAGCTCTCATAGGGGAGTGCTTCTTTTTCAACTGTTTAATTAGTTTTCAAGACATTCAGTGAATTTCAGCAAAGTTAAGCTACTGACCAGAACACCTGTTTAGCTTTAAAGACTACTTTCAACATTTAATTTCAGACTTGTCCACATTTAAATACAGCTAACAATTTAAAATACACCAGCAACATTTAAAAATCAAGATCTATTACCATCAGTTCTTTTGGTGACTATTGTTAAAATATCCATCTAAAGACACACACTAGATATTAATATAGATGTAACAATATATGATATTTTTATTATAATTTATAATTAAGTAGAATAACAGTTAGTTTAAATGGTAATCATAAGTAGATTGAGTAACTGGCTGTGAACACAGTGAAATCAAGAAATCCTGGTGTTTAGTGTTCTCTAATTGTTCTTTATAATTGACTTCCTAGAATCTTGTTCATTCTTATTTCCCTTTTAGCATTATCAACTTTTAGTAGAATAAAACTACTTCAATGCTATTAAAATAAAATGCATTTTTATTTAATCTAAATCAGTACTTTTAAAACTCAGAGAGTAGTCTTAGGTAACATGTATGAATACAGTGTATACCATTGTGATATATGTGTTTATTCTTTTCCCCCATCCTTGTGTTCTTATCCATTCCACTTAGCAGGCTGACACCACACAGAA